>WEIT01036305.1:34015-50028 GCA_013389985.1 Dryoscopus gambensis | reverse complement strand
CTGCTCTGGTGTTTGAGATCTCAGCTTATATTGAGCATGGAATGCCTGGTTCCTCCCCCTGGGTGGGACATCTCACAATGGGATGATGAGTCATGGGCAAGGCGCTGATGGGCCATTAACAGGAGATAGTCCAGGAGAGAGTTATCTACGGGTCATGCAGAAGTCATTGATGGACCCATTCACAGAAGATAGTCCAGAGGGAGGACGCAGGGAGCACCGCCCCACCTGGTCTCAACAGCTCATGAAGATGGTGAAAGAATACAAACTTTTGGGCACATCTTGCACTGTAACCTAGGACAACAAACTCTGTTTCTCTTGTGAAGATAAAATCAGTAGAGGATTACATTGCCTAACTGTCCTACAGCCTGACAGCTCTGTTATTACAGGATTGCAGATACCAGGTTGTCAATGCCCTGCCTTGTTAAAGTTCCCATGTTCCCAGCCAGGTGTCTCAGGTGCATGCCTAGCTGTAAGCAATCCAGCAGCTTTGATAACAGACTCCATACCTACCATGAAGTGGATAATTTGACTCCCAGGCTCACTATCCCACTTCTGTGCTTATTGGTGGGAGGTGAATGGGCTACCTTAAATCTAAATTTTGTAAGTAGACTTGGATCTACTTGCCATCTGGGGATAGAATTGCTTTTTCCGTGCTTCCAGAATCTGCAAATGAGATGAGTCTACTATGTAGGATTTGCAAGTGCTTGGATACCTGAGAGGCCTGTTTGGTCCTAGACTGCCCTACTGGCAAATACCACACTGCTGCAGTTCACAAAGACTCACTCCATGGATTTCTAGACTGTGTGCTGTAGAATATATTTTCCTTGGGGAAATATCTTGCAGCCCTGTGCTGCAAGCACTTGATGTTTCATTACCTTTGCCTTTCTGTTCCCTGCAGGGTGGGACTGTTGGTCCATTTGTCCTAGCAGCTGGTCAGTGCAAAAGCAGTTTTTTTGTCACTTGTATTTTCAGTTGTACTTTTCAATTAATACTTGTCCACCTACTATAAGGTGATGCCATGACAATGAATAAAGCTAATGTAAAAAGTTCTTCGTGCCCTGAAAGCCTATCCCAAAAACATGTTTGAAAAATAATCCAAAATTGCTTTGGTATACCACATCCATGTCCATTTTTAATTCTGCTGTATTAGAAGGGTGTTGCAATACTGAAGCGAGCGTGGCAGGGTCCGCTGCAATTGTGACTGGAGTGGGTGGTGTACAAGGAGAGTCTGAGATAACTGGTTTTTTCTTAAGACAGGAGTGCCAAATGAAGATGTCTTCACCTACCTAATAGAAGGATATGCAGAGCCAGACTCTTCTTGGATGTACTCAGCAAAAAGATGAAACACTTGCGGATACAAGGAGCAACAAGGATATAGACAGAAAGAAAAATGTTCTCACTACGAGCCATGATTGAGCACTGGAACCAAGGTTACCAAGGGAGATTGTAGAGTCTCCATCCTTGGAGATACTCAACACCTAACAGGAGAAGATTTGGACTATATAATCTCTAGAAGTCCCCTTGAACCTAAGTTCTTCCGTGGTTTAAATGATGGCTCTTTCAATTTTTTATACAGCTCTTTATAAACTAGAATTTTATTTTCAGCTTATTCTAAATATGAAGAGACAAATTCAAGAAATACTTTCTTAAAATTCAGTAGGGTTGTTTTTTCAGTCACTGAGCCATTCCTTTGCCAATAGTTCAAGAAAGAAACATTCTTTTTGACTGTGAACGCTCTAAAGTAGATTTTTCTGCCATTAATTCATCAGATCACGCATCTAACTTAAAATCTATAGGAAATAAACTAAAAGCTTGTTTCTCTTGAAAAGTTTGCAATCCAGGAAAATCTTGATTATGCAGAAGAATTCTTATGTATGCTCTCTTTGTTATAATAGAGTCTAAGTTAGATCTCAGGTATAAGGCCAATAGGTGGAAGCAGAGGAAAATATAAAGACAATTTGGAAATAATAATCCAATTATTTTAACTGCTGTCCTGTCTTGTAAAAAAAATTAGAAAAAAGAAAGACATTTCCCTAATCAGATATGCTTAGATTTCAAATAAATCCAGATTCAACTGAAGGTGCTCCAAAGATTATTTATTCATGTAATAGTTCTTTCTTGTTTGTGGCCTTTTTTTCAGAATGAAAATTATATCAGCTGAATGTATCTTTCAAACCATAAGACAGATTCTGCAGGTTCTTTGTTTTAGGAAATGTAGTAAAATAATTCTTAAGGGCAAATTACTCCATTAGGCTAACACAGATGTGTCATTTACATCCAAACCTTGGGGCTGTGTCTGTAATATCAGCATGCACCTGTCCACCTGGATGAAGAGCATGAAGACTTCCAAAAAGATCATAAAAGGCTCCTTTCCTTTTCAACAGGAGGATGGTGAGACTGATGCAGGTGAAAACTAAACTACAGGGCTAGTTTTCAGCTTGATAAACAATGTGCTCTTGCTACATAGCTATGTAGTTGCTAGTGCTGACGAAAAGATTGGGGTAGAACATTATGTTCCAAGAAGCTGGGAAAGGACAGATTGTCTCAGCAGCAGCATGATCAGACAAAGCTGCATCTGGTGACGAGTCTGCATCTCAGTTACAGCTTTGACCTAGGTTACTCTGAGCCTCACAGTTTCTCTGCACCCCATTTTTGCCTTCCCTGCAGCAGTTTCCTTTGCAGCAAAGGCAATAGTGATTGTGAATATGGTTTTACTCGTATTCATCAATATACTCAATATATATATACATCAATATATATTCATCAATATACATCAATATCATCAAATACTTCTGTAGGTCATCCTGTGACTAAGAAGTCTGGCCCCATTACTGATTTTTTACAGAATTCAGGTGTTTGTTTCCATACCTTATTAGCTTGTGTGAGGAAAACAGCACTTGGAATGGTTTTCCTGGAGTCCTTGCTACTGAATTTCCTCTTCTGATGGGGTGCCAATAGACGTGGATATAGGAATTGAGCTCGAACTGATGGGACAGCATCACCCATAGGATGCTGGATAGCCAGTAATGAATGCAGAACTTTCTGACTGGAAGAGACAGAGTTGGTCGTGAGCAGTTGTGGGGATTTTACTATCATCACACAAAAATATTTGTGTTTAAAAGAGTGGGAATAGCCCCGTGGGGTCTTGCACCTACTGCATGTCTCTGGATGATCAATTTATAATGGACAAGTCCACTGAATACTTTCTGTACTACAGGATTATGAGGCCAAACCTCGATGTTTATAAACCCCTTGCCTTTTTTAGTCATGTGCTTATTACTTGTAGGGTCAAAGTGGAGTGTCCATGTGGTCTTCCCACTGGATGTGGATTGCTGTGGTTAAAGTGTAGTGCCAGCTTTCTCTGGGCTATGTGTACCTTCCATGCAAAGGCTATGAAAGGAGCAGATTCCCATTATCTGTAACATTTATGCTTCTCTGCCTAAGCAGGGTCTCTCTGTATCCTACTAGGTCTCCTAATGTTTGCGTGTTTTATTCATGTCTGTCCTGATGCTGCTTCACTCATCATTACTTTCGGGAAAGCAAAACTCTCTCTTCCCTTACCTGCTGTGTCCTGTCACTTTCCCTGACTATCATTTGGTTTTCATGGGTGACTCACCACTTGCTGTCCAGGAGCCAAGAGAAGCACTGGGGGGAGATGGAGAGACCCCCTGCAGAAACTGCTGTTTCTCCAGACTAGCAGTTCTGCAAAGTACTAGTTCTCCAAATTGTTGTCAGTTTGGCATCAAGAATGGCTGACAGATACACATCAGCATCTGTGAAGAGAGAAAAGCAGGCCTTGTCTGTGAGCACCTGAAGATACTAATCTACTGTTCTGTTGCTTAGGGTCATCCCACATTTTTTACAGGACATAGTTTTGTGCATGGTAGTGGAAGTACTGGCATAACCCCCTTTTTTCCCCTAATTTATGTGGCAGTTAGAGTAGGTCAAGCTCTGAACGATGCACAGGTTCTCATCAAATTAGCACCGCTGTTCACTTTCAGTGGCTGACTTGCATGTTGGCAGTTTATGACTCTGCTTTACAGAAATGGAGAGGGAGAAGGGAAGGGCGTTTGTACAATTGAACAATGTCTCATGCTCTTGTTGTACAGAAGTAGGTATTGACATTTGCATCCCTGCTGTGAGTATTTTAGGTTTTCTCTGACTTGGAAGCGTTTCTGTAGAGTGAGCTTTGTCCCAAAGCTGTAAATGAGTCTCCAAAATTAGAGACAAAATTGTGTTTCTAAGCTGTGTGATGTATCTGAAACAATGGTATACTGGGGGTTTTGTTGTTTCTCATATTATATGCCTGACTGTTTTGCTGTGGGAATTTATGGCTGACCAGCAGTTTGCTTTGCTATGACTGTTACACTCTAGGTCAGATGGTGACTTCTGTGAGTGCCTCGAGGTTGTGCACAGAAAGGGAGCATCTGTGCGCCTCTAGGTAGAAGTTTGAAGACTGCAATGTGGGCAGAGCAGCTAAGGGAATGAGAAAGTCTGTTTCCTGTCCAAATTTCTTCCTTTGAAGGTTTATTGTTCTCATTTGGATTCTTATGAAATCTGTCTTTTGGAACTCATACACCATTTCCCTGGTTTTAGAGTTTGCTGCAAAGAGAAAGTCTGGAGAGGGCTCTAGGCAGCTGGCATCTTGCCATGGTACATTTCTGTGTCTGGAGCTGATCACAGGGCAGGAACAGGGGGAATTGCTCTTGCTTCTTCCTCCGAAGCACTTTGTTTGGTTGTACCAGGGAAGAAGTTCTGTTAGTTACTATGATGCTTCATATAATGATAGGTCAGCACATGCTTGTCTGCTGAGATAGTAACGAAAACGTCCTTTCAGTTTCATTTCCTATGGCCAGCCCTGTATGTAGACTGACTACTTTTATGTAACTTCCACACTTTATTTCTCTTTGCAAGACTGGAAAGTCAGCTTTTCTACTGTATTCTAATCCCTCCAGGCTTCCTGTTTTCTCTGAGTACTTTTGAATTTTACTTTCTTTCTTGCTTAGCAGGCCTTAGCAGACTGACCTCAGTGCATGTCCTAGGTATTAAGTAAAATAATGAAAAGGACTCTGTAAAACTAAACTGGTTCTCTCTTAGCAAGACTATTTTTACAGCATTCTGGCTTTCTTCACACACATACAGACTCATTTGTGTGTCAAGCCAATAGCTGCATGGCACTGAGAGTATTCACCAGGCCACAATACATTCCTGTTCTAGAACCACTTTAATAACCTGAATGTCCAGCTTAAAGCAGGTAGCTTTTCTGGAGAGCTGTTCCAGAATTTGATGGGTCCAGTGGTTAAAAATCTTATTTCTAGCCATGCCTAATTCATGAACAATCTCTAACCATTTATTGGAATGTTATTTCTCCCACCTTCATTTTCCAGTGTACTTGTAGAAGGTAATGTACTCTCTTTCATAATTTCTCTTTTCTAGCCATGCCCTGCATTAGATCTGGTTTGAATGTACCTTTCTTGAAGAAGCGGACCAATGCTTTAGGCAGAATTCCAAGTGAGATCTCTTCAATACTCTGTCTGGCATCACTCATCTTTCCATATCTGTCAGAAGATCCTGCTAATGCATCTCAAAAGTTCTCCCTTTTGCAAAATCCACTTTTCCCCTCCTTTTTTCACCTTCATGTCTCCTGTTTTATTACTTGTATATAATCCTCTGAGGCTATACTTAAGAGTAATAATAAATCTGGATTAATTTAAGACTGTCTCTGTCTTAAGACTGTCATTCAGAGGAGGGTTACTCCTGCTTTCTTTTGGATGGCATTAGAGCTGCTTAATTGCATGCCTCTTCATGTAAGCAGCTAATGGTGATTTTTAAGGGAAGGTTTTAAGTGTATCCTTATTTTTATCCTTTGAAGCTGAGCGACTAGGAAATAAAGTATAATTGCAGTTAAGGTGCTAAAACCAGGGCAGATTTCTTTAATAACTGACAGAGAAGAAAACAAATTACACTGCTCACAGTATATATAATCCAGTGTATTTCACAACTGTCAGCAATAAATGTCAACCTTTATGAAGCAACATACACAACATGGTTCTTTAAATCTTAGATGCGCAACTGAGAAACACGTGCTTCTTCATTCCTCTACTCCAGTGATCTGTATGTGCTCAATTTACTACTTGAAATGAGTCAGATTAATGAATTGCAACTAAGCAACATTTCTGTTCTTGAAGAAGAATTACATCTAAGTTTTCAGTATTAGTAACTACTGGATAAAAATCTACTCTTGCACTGTTTCTTTATGGTTTCTGAAAGAATCATACTTCTGAAAGAATCATATTTCCTGACTTACCATTACATGCATTTGTATTACCATTGTGATCCAAAAGAGACTGAAAATTGCCATAAAAGAGCAGCTAAGAAATCGTTAGCTTCTGTTCCTCAAGGAGGAACTTCTGAGGAGCATTTAAGAGGCCAAGCAGGAGACTGGTCAGTGGAGCCATAGTCTGCCATCTGTGGCACGTGGAAGCCAACTCAGCAGGGCCACTAGGGAGGCAGGTCCTGGATCTGCTTTGGACCAGAAGGAGGGCATCACAAGACATAAGGAGGGATGGAAGAAGGTTACAGCACAGAGTGGCAAAAGAAACCCCTCCTTGCCCTCTAAGTTACCCTCTAGGATACTCCGACAGGATAAGTACAAGGCCCTGGGTACGATAGGTGGAGTGCCTAATGAGGTAGCATTCGGTGCACCCATACAAGCAGACTTGCCACGGTCAGAGAGGCCAACCTCTTGCAACAAAACCTGCATTAAGATCAGCACTGAGAAGAAACAATGGTTATGGTCACTGGTGATTGCCCCCTGTGTGTAATGGAAGCACTCATTTGCAGACCAGACCCTCTTTTCAGAGAAGTTTGCTGTTTCCCTGGGGTCCAGATTAGGGGTGTCACAACAGGACTGAACAGCGTAGTACAACCTTCATACTATCATCTATTCCTGCTCTTTCACATGTGTACAAATGATGTCACAATAAAAAGAGCCCTGAAAAGAATGCTAAAAAATTTGGTAATGTTTTCCTCAGTACTTCCAGTAATGGAAGGAGACTTTGGAAGAAACAGGTGAGCCCAGAATATCAATACCTGACTCCAGGACTAGTGCTTTCACTATAACTTTGGGTTTTTAACCATGGAAGAACTTTCAAGAGGCAAGATACTCTGAGGCCTGATGGGATACACCTGTCCTGATAGGGAAACATGTCTTTGGGCATAAACTGGTGGGATGGATCAAGAGAGCTTTAAACTAGAATTGATAGGGGAAAGAGAGAATTACAGGTTTATAGCGGGAAAACTGAAGGTTGGCATAGCATCACCTCAGGGTGGCAGTGCTAGTGGGAGCACTTACACCATGGGAGTGGAAATCTTGGAAATCTTGTTTTCAGGGCTTAGGATTTCACTAGTACTGGTCAATCTTTAAGAACCCCCTTTTGGAAGCACAGAACAAGCAGTTCCTCTGTGCTGTAAGTCGACCACATAGGCCAAAAGACCACCTTGGCTGAACTCATAGGGCTCAAGAGCAAGAAGAAATCTGGAAGCAAGGTCAGGCTTTGCAGGAAGAGTGTAGGGCTGTGCTTTGTGTAAGCAGGGAGAAGACACAAAAGGCCAAAGCTCAATTAGAGTTGAAAATGACCCGTGTTGTTTCAGAGAGCAAAAAAGGCTTTTTTGAGTACACTGATAACAAGAGGAGGTCTAAAGTAAACACTGGACCAATTCTTGTTAAAGACTGTCATCTGATTAACAGAGATAAAGAAAAAGCAGAGGCATTCAATGCTTTTTTTGCCTCAGTCTTTAATAATATCGATAGACCTTGGGCCACGTATATATTCTGGTATGAGCTCCTCATGACAATATTTGTCAAAGTGGGGAGAGGGATCAGGGTTTCTCTGATACTGTGTGGCATTTATTTATGAAATGATAAAATCAAAGGCAATGAGGATCATTTGGGATGTGTATTTTTGTTTGCCTGTCCTGGTCTGGGCTGCTACTCCTGGGATTTATTAATAATCACACTCAGCCTGTGGCAGGGGACAGGAGAGGATGATTTTTCCTAGCCTTTCACTTCCTTCTCCCCCTTCAGGTCTGCCAGAACAGCTTTTGGGGATGTTGAATTCTCTCTGGATGTTAAGGATAACATAATTTTGTTGCTAATTCTGCTATGTCTTCTCTGTGCAGTCTCTCTCATGTTTAGAGATAGGACAAATGTTTCTAGGGAAGTTGTGCAGCGAACTGCCCCAGGGGTGGATAGCCATGAGTGGCATGGAATGTGGAAGGGCATGGAAAAGTATTTGGAGGATTTCTCTCCTCCAATGATTTGGAAGTTGACTCCTGAGCAACTATAGGACCCTGTTAAAGCTATTAAAAGTGTGAAGGAGAAATGCTATTGGTGTTTCAGAGAGGAGCAGCTTACTGCAATGTGCTGGGCCCTGGCCACTGCCTACCAACGCTGCTCATTATGGTACAGCGCCTTCCAGGGGAGGGGAAGGAAAACAAGTCAACAGGAACCACGGCCACACAAACTGCAGCTGAACCAGAAAGACAGCCCAAGCCAGTAGCAGTCACCCCTGTTCAGAAGAGGAAATCCAAGAGCCAGTCAGTTTGCATAGTGAGTGACCAGACAAGGCAGGATCCTCACACCCAGCAGAAGAGACAGAGATGGAGATAATTACCCAATCCCTGGGTGAGCTGCAGAAAGAGTTCACCTGTTGGACAGATGAGTCCATATAGACCTGGCTGCTCCAACTCTGTCACAGCAAAGATACAAACCTAGGTGATAGTGAAGCCGGCTAACTGTGATCCCTGTCCCAGGATGTGGTTATTGACCAGAGGATTGGAAAAAAGCAAGAAAACCTCAGCCTCTGGGGGTGACTCCTGCCAAGTGTGAGGGAAAGATACTTTTGCAGGGAAAATCTTTATGCACAGCAAGGCTGAAGCGATACGCGGAATAAATAAATAGACTCCACAACTCGATGTAGTTATGAAGTGGGTATGTATGTCAGCACCCGACACAAGCGAGATAATTCTCCGAAAACTTGTGTCCCGAGCCTCAGTCTGACCCGCATCTTTATTCACAAAGGTGTTCCATATGCAATACATTACACAACTTTGGCATGCATATTCAACCCCTGGCCCCGCCTGTCCTCGCCTCTCATGCTAAATAGGTCCACGCCCTTCTGGGCATGCGTGGTTTGCTGTGGTGGTCGTGCGGGGGTCTCTGATGGTCTCTGAGGCTGAAGATTGTGGTCTTCCTCATGACTGACCTTTCGAACTTTTCTCCTCTGCGTGTGCGCTTTTGGTCCTTTGGTGCCTATCTGAGCACGTCTGTCAGTCTTGATAAGCTTGGAGACAGAGGAGCCCCTTTATCTGGGTTCTTTGCATCCCCTGGTCTTCTCCGGTATTGTCTTTTATGCAAGAAGGCTTCAGAGATTTGCATTTTCTTATGCCCTTTGTACCATGGCAGAGGTTTCTTAAGTAAAAGGTTAAAATTCAACACATAATTCTACAAGCTAAAATGTAAATGTTTAATTTATGTTGTTAACTCAAGTGAACTTCAAAAATCTGTTTCAGGACCAAATGTATTCCTGCTACAGAGCATTGCTGCAGTGGAAGCAGGGAGAAGGCGAAATGGATATTTTGTCTAGCGAACTCCAGAGATAGGAAAACAGTATCACCCTGTTAAAAGCCCACATCTCGCCCATGGAAACAGAACTGGTTGAGCATACCTGAAACTGAAAGAGAAAATTCAAGAAGGCCATCAGAAACTCAGAGGGGAGCTTAGTTTTTATAACTGCTTATGAGTATTTTTGGTTTATTATTGTTACAGATACTCTTGGTAGAGTAACACTAAGAAGAAAAAGGGAGGAAAAAAGCCAGTCTTCCTAGCATTGCAAATGCAATCAATTCATCTGATTGCCAGGAGCATAAAGGATAACTAACACGAAATGATCATATGTAACCACAGTGTGTAGTTCATACACTGCTATGTCTTTCAGTTTGCAGAAATTACAACTGGTCTACTAAATGCAGTAGTTTAATCGAATCAGGTAATGGTCTTCTACAGCTGCGTTTTCAGACCCCTACAAAACTCTCCAGCCTAGGTGTGAGTGCTGTACTTCTGGACATAGTTCTTACGTAAGGCTGGCTTTTCTATTTATGCAGCCTTTTTGTCAGTGAGGTTGTGTGTTTCCATGTACGAAAGCTGCTACAACTTGTGTACTGTCATGGGCATGCTAACCTGTGCTCTTTCATTCACTGCAGTGTGCCTTTCTTACATTTCTGCCAGATGCCATGTGTCATGTCTAACACATGATGCTTCTGTCTCCCTTTTGGGATGCTGCGTGCCTCAGTTTGTGCCTCTTTCGTTTGTTTGTTTTTGTGGTGGGGCTCCTCCCCTCAAGCCTAGAAAAGACTTAAAAGCAGGTGTCTGTGCAGCTTGTTGATGTCCGGCACTGAGAAGTGGAGCCACCCTAGGGCTGTCATTGCCTGACACTAGTGGTCTTTCTGACTGTTCAGGTATTTGTACCTAAGGTACAAATAATAGGTGGTAGAATAAAGGTGATAGAATAAACCAGTATGAGTTTAAAGTGGGAAAGATTTCAGTTACCGTTAACGTATCTTTAAATAATTTTAAGGACTTTGATTAAACGTACTTTATCCTGCTTGAAATTTCTATGTCACTCTGGAATAGTTTGAGAAGAGATTTTTCATTTGCTATTTGACTGTCAAGTTAAAACATTGGCTTCAGAAATGTTTGAGCTTTCCGTGTATTCTTCTGGAAGAAGTGACTGTGTAAATGGAACTAATTGTACTGAAGCTAAAAATCCACCAGAGGAGTTATGTCTTCTGTAGCACTGGTTCCAGTATTCTTCAGCTACTTTAGGCTCACATATCCAGTGATTTTTGAGACTTTTTTTGTTTGGATTTTTGTTTGTTTGTTTTTTGTGTCTTGCTCTTCTTACTGTGTTTTTGAAGTGATTTGTAGCAAATATTCACAAACTCTCCAGTGAAAGAGAGAAATGAAAATGAAGCAACCACCACAGCAATATTTGGGTCAATTTTCTTTTGTCTTGTTTGTGTAGTTTTGAAATGAAAATGAAGCAACCACCACAGCAATATTTGGGTCAATTTTCTTTTGTCTTGTTTGTGTAGTTTTGAAATGAAAATGAAGCAACCACCACAGCAATATTTGGGTCAATTTTCTTTTGTCTTGTTTGTGTAGTTTTGAAATAGGTCTGAATTGCTGCCTATCCTGATCTGGTTGCATTTCTCAAACTTTTTGTGCAGGTAAAAAATATTGCATGTAGGCATACAGGTGTATTTTATGGTGAATCAGCCCTTGCATATACTAAGCTATATTCAAGGTAAGAAATAATACCCTTAATGATTTGCAGCATTTTGGAAATGGAATTTTGCTGCTTGCTATCCCCTAATCAGTATTTTTTTTCAATCTTTTTAGCAAGAATGTGAGAGCTTATTCTAATGGTTGCAGAAAACATTTTATAAAAATTCTCTATCATAAATTTCTAATTAAGTAATCTTCACTGAGCACATGGTTCCCAGGTTCTTTTGACAGAGCACAGCCTGACAGACTATCACTGCTACTTCGTCACTTCATACTTAACATCCACAAATCTAATCAGCCAGAATAAAGGACAAGAAAATTGGGAAAGAAGAATAAAAATGATTTAAAATTGCTTTGTTCTTCAGATAGTAAAAGCAGTATCTGATGCTAGAGACAATGCACTTGGCATCTTCAGTGCTATTTTTCTTTCTCAGCAAGAAGGAAGAAATAGTTACAAATCTTGCTTCAACTGCTACTTCTATCAGTCACTAAGCAAAACTACTAAAGCTTGTGTGGTAAAGCTGAATGTGGCTCTGGTTACTCCACCATCTCAACAGAGTATAACAAAATTAGAAATCCAGAGATGGGCAGTGATGATGGATTTGAAGGATATCTAACAGCCATGCCTTTTCATTCAGGAAAAAAAAAAGTTTGAAGGTGGAGACAATATGACAGCAGAGCTCAGAAGTGCTCAGTGGCAAACCCTGAGAGGTGCACTATTTACTCTCTTTACTGTACTACCCTGGGTCCATCAAATGAATTTGTATGAGTCAGATGAAAAATAAAAAAGAGCATCATTCTTCATGCATCAGATAGTGGAGCTGTGCAACTCATTGCAAGAGGATGTTCAAGGGTAGACCAGAAAAATACATGAAAGAGTAATTCACAGATGTTTTATATATATAAAGAAACTACATCCTACTGTTCCCTAGACATCGGTAGAGAGAACATTGAACTTTTATTTTCTAGGTCTTCAGATGGAATACATCCCTTATCAATTTATTTTGCTGCTTGTAATGTTTGTTGTGGTCAGTGACTTAGCAAATATTAGCTAAGGGTATTGCCCAATACTATTCTACTATCATTTATAAAAGCAGAACTGGTTTAAAGTGTTGTAGGAAGATCATCTTGTGTCTAACAGATAGTTGTTGTTGCACAAGAAGTTCTGATGACAGAAAATATTGCACCCTGTTGTTTCAATTTAGTCTTAATTCACTCTAATTTTACTGTATCTGGAGAGTGTTGTTCTAGAATGATGTGTTGTTTTCTTGGTTTTTTTGGTTTGTTTTCTTTCAAGAAATGGAAAAGCTGATTGTGTACACAAAAGGCCAAATGCTCTCTGTAGACTGATTTGCTTTCCGTGGGCTGGCGGTGGAACTTCGCAACTTGCTCAATGGGGCAAACTCTTTAGCGACTCAGTTGAAGGTTAGTCATTTTTATAGTTAGAGTAGAAGTTAAGCAATTCTAAAATACACAATAGCTAAATTTTTAAAATGGAATATAATAGTCTTGAGAGCACTGCAATCTTTATCCAGTGGGTCTTCTCCAGAAAGGAAGGACTTAGCATTCATTAGGAACTAGCATTTCCATTAGGCTAAATTTTCTGTACCACCTTGAATCAAATTATATTCGATTGGGTGAAAAAATTATATCCTCAGAGCTACATTTGACAAGTGTATAGTATGCTTGACTGCTTCAGAAACTATTGGTATGATTCAGAAACAGCCGTACACTGCATATTGTTGATAAGCCAGTCTTCAGCAAGGTTAACAGTGAAGATATGAGAACTATTTTTAATGTTGAGAGGCCGCACAGAGTGTCTGTTATCCAATGTTTGCACTCCTTGTACCAAAACTGAAATTTAATCTATGAATTTTATAATAGTAAAATGGTGTTTAGTTACACTGTGAAGTAATTCTCATTGCTCACAAGATATGTCAGCACTAAAAAGATCCATTGCTTGACCTATTTGAAGAGGAACCAAGGCCATTATCCAGACCTTCCACAAAGAAAAAAATAATTTCATATACATGAGCATTGCCACTGCAGTTTTACCAGTCCTCTAAATGCATGTATACTTTCAGGTAAGCAGTTGCACATTTAATTTTTCTTGAAATTAGGGGAAAAAACAAAAAGAAGAAATAAAAAAGTTTTTGTCCACTGGAACTACTTCCAAGAAAGTTACTAAGGAAATGGCCAAGGACCAGCTGCAGACACAGATGAATAAAATCAGGGCACAGCATGCTCTTTCAGAGATGGTTTCTGCAGAAAGTATAGAAGATGCAAACTTTTCTGTACTGCTATCTATGGTATTAGGTTGTGGTTTATTCTATATTTTCTAAAATACTTTGTGTCTGACCTATTACTTCTACATAACTGGCAGTATGCATGATGTCAAGGAGATTTGAGAAAATCAACTTTTTTTTCCTGATCTATCTATTCCTTACTTTCACTAAACAGTAAGAGGGAGATCCTCAATTTTGAAAGGAAAATAGTAAAAGCATGTAAAATTTCCTTCAATATAAATATCAATAAGTATAAATATAACTATAAATATAAATATCTACCAGTTTGCAGTATGATTCCACATTTTCCAATGTGCAGTGCTGAAGAGCTGACAAAGAAGAAAACAGGGACTGGACAATTCTTATACAGTTTCACTTACTAATGCTGCCCTTGAAAGGATATATTTTACATAATCCTCAAACGTACTATTATTGAAATTGATGAATTTGTCGTTGTTATTAAAACTTATAACAATAAAGTTGCTTTCAAACCTCAGCTGAAATCAGGATCTTGTGGATTCTGACCCAAGGCATTTATCAATCAAATCAGCTGGAGGGGCAACATTTGTGACTAAAGGAAGGGATGGAAACCTAATCTCTTGCAGGATTAAATCATAGTAGTAGCAATAACAAGTGCACAATATGAACTGTAAGAAGGATTAAATTCAAATAGTATATATATTCTGCAGAACAATTTAAAAACTTAATTAAATTACTTTACTGTAACTATTTGAAATAACTATAATTCTTTTCCCTCCCTTCCTCCACCTCTTCTGCAGTGTTCTGTATAAGGTTTCCTGGAAGAGAAACTCGTCTTATGGAGCCTTTTGCAAAAGACATGACAAGCATAGCTAATGAAGTTACAAATGTTTTGTTAAAAGAATTGAAAGACAAACCATTTGCACTTTTTGGTCACAGGTAAAAATATATACATTTTTAGATACCGTAGTGAAGAAGCTTCTATTTCTGAGCTCTAGGAGTAGAGAGTTACTTGTTTTTATTTGCAAAAGCTTTAGGAAAATAAGCTTCTGCAAGGATCTTCTGTCAAGCCATCCTAAAACATGCAGTTGCTCTCAAAGACTTTAGTTATTTATTTATTTGTACCTTCAGGCAGAACATCTGAACAGGTGTTTCTAAGCAATTATAATTGCATTTATTGTTAATATTTGTGTCAGTGCTTGATCTAAATGAATGCAGGGGGTGAACCATTCATGAAACACCAATTTTGAAGATTGCTTAGTCTCAAGTATTCAAAATAACTGTTCTTACTGAAAATTAAGGAGACAATTAAAAGAAAGAGAGACCAAGAAAAGGTCTTATTTGCAAAATTAGACTGTCTAGGAATATACTTCATGTCAAGTAACTAATATCATTATCATCTGCATGTCATATATGCTTTCAGCAACTGTTGAAGATAGCCAGTTAGCACTGAAATTAAAATTATGTCTGTATTTTCCAGTTTTTATGTATGTTTTTGCTTACTTTGCTTTAATTTCTCTTTTGGTGCAGTTTTGGATCTTACGTGAGTTTTGCAGTTGCACTTCATTTGAAAGAAAATTACGGACTGGAGCTGGTCCATCTTTTTGTATCGGGGGACATGCCCCACACGTAAGTTACAGAATCATTAACATTATGAAACAGAACCGTAAAGTAGCTACCAAGAGTAAAAATAACATTTTACAGTATGGTATGCAGAGTAGTTTTAATACAAAGTAAACATTTCTTCAGAATCTATGGAGAGAAGAGTGTTCTGAGATAGATGCAGAATACGTAACACTCACTGCTGCTAACTTTAGCCTTGGGAGAACAATCTTCTTAAACTAATGCTTGAACTAATTGTCCTGGGTTATCTGTATTCTGATTACCATCTTCATGAGCTGTTAAAATCAGGTGTGGCAATGTTCCCTGCCTCCTCCCTCTGGGCTATCTGCTGTTAATGGCCCATCAGTGCCTTATCTCATGACTCATCATCCCATTGTGAGATGCTCCGCCCAGGGGGAAGGAGCCAAGCATTCCATCCTGGATAAAAGGTTGAGAATTTTGCAACAGAGACAGAGCCTTTTCCACTGGATTCCCAGAGGACAGGAGCTACACAACCACCACTGGCCTTTCTAAGGAAGACCAGACCTTTTCTACAAGATCACTGCTTCAACAGGATTACATCTGCCAATTCAGGAGGACTGCAGCCACTGTTTAATCGGACTGCTACCACCCTGTAGCTACCACCCTGTTGTCACAGGGTGTCAGAGTATATTTCTGACTCTGTCAGTGGTTTGTTTTGTTTTGTTTTGCACTCTTGCATTTGTTTGGGGTTTTTTTCCCCCCTTTTCCTAGTAAAGAACTGTTATTCCTATTCCCATATCTTTGCCTGAGAGCCCCTT
>WEIT01036305.1:21489-33844 GCA_013389985.1 Dryoscopus gambensis | reverse complement strand
CTGGCTGTCTCAGCTCAGGGATTTTTATACAGTTTTTGGCCGAGATGGAATTTGGTCTATTCTTCTCGCTGTTTAGCATATTCGTATAGTCCTTCTTTTCACATTTCCTGAGTTTGATGAATTGTCCATCTTCTCTGATTAATGGCCCATCCCCAAAGATGAGTATCTCATCTTGGGTTCCAGGAATCGTTGATTTTATTTCACTCCTTTAACGACTTGTGATGCCAATGCTGATTATGTCGCCACCGCCCGGGGGGGTTGTGTTAATGTCTCTAGATAAGATTCTGCCTGCTTGGTCTTTTCGTATGTTGATCAGTTCTACCATGAATAGCTTTCCTCTGTCTGGTGTTGTGAAATTTTCCTCTCCTCTGCCTGGCTTTTTGGGGGCTTAAAACCTTTCACTCTGCAAATTGTTTTTATTTCAAGTTATACACACATATATAAGCACAAATAACTAACAGCATATACTACACACATATATAAGCACGAATTACTAATATCATATACTACACTCTGTAACTGTCTTGACCTAGTCTTCCATAAACCTGCTGCATCAGCCCTCAATATGTTTGTCCAACTTTTTTCTCTCTCCTCATTCTTTCTAGGATTTTTAATCTGTTTCTTCTGAGGTTCTGCTAGTTCTGCTAGTCTTTCTCAGAAAAACAGCAGTGAAGTGGCATTTTTCCTGTCCTGTTCTCAGTCAGTATGTGCTATTTCTGTTCTTCGGTTTCTAAGGCTTCTGAGCAGTCCTGAGTATGAGCTAGTGATTCATGGAAGCAATTGTTAGCTAGTGATTCATGGAAGCAATTCCTGCAAATTTCCGTAATCAGTTGGTCTCTTCAGTCCAGGTTTATGTCCAGTGATAGGTTTTTCTTTCTCTTAGATTATTTTACTAGTTGCATTTCAATAGTAACAGTTATTTGTCTGTGGAAGTTTCAGAAGTAGAGAGTACTTGGCTCACTCATAGTTTGTAATTTCAGTAAATGCAGTCTACTAACCCTTTCCATGAAGTGTTCTCTGTGAATGTTAAACTGATCAGCCACCGTATTTTGGAGATGGAAAATTATTGTACCTTTTACCAAAATAATTTTAATGGAAAGATTATTTAAAGTATATTATATACAACACCTGATCTGTTTTGTTTGGTACTGACAGTCTGAAGGATTTCTTGCTGTGAAAAGCTTACCCATATCTGATACAAAAGATGAAGAAATTCTTGCACATCTACAGATTCTAGGAGGAATTCCTTCTAAACTTCTGCATAATGAAGACATTAGGAAACAAATGGTGCTTACTTTCAGAGAAGACTTTAGAGTTCTTCAGACATTTTTGTAAGTTTTACCACTTTGTAATACTTTTGTATTTGTATTTTACATCTTTACTTCTGTCTGGGCATGTCAGGTTTTCTTTTTTTCTTTCTTAGTAATTTGTTCTCATTTTTTGTTATAAAAAGAATAAGAAATAGTAAACACAGTTTTTATCCTTTATGTGCTTTTCTATTTGTTTTCTCCTATTTAAGCCCATGATGAAACACTGCGTACTGCAGCAACCACAACTGTTACTGCAGTATTGAACCTGTCATGGTAGAATTAAGGTTCTACCTAGGATCCAAAGTCAGCAGCTACTAAAAGGGAATATTCTCATGTCTTTTATTGTTTTCTGAGCTTAACAATCGCAGCTGATCATGCTTCAGAAACACGGCATTCGGCCTCCTGATCCAAGGTCCTCTAGCCTAACCAGAAGAGAAGAATTCGTGTGTTCTGGGCACCCAGACAGCAACTGGCTTCCTCTGTCCCAGCTGCTGCCCCACTGGATGTTACATGACAGCTCATGTAGCTGAGTGGTTAAGACTTCTCACCTTGGCAAAAACAAGGACACTCTTGGATATGGGGCCCATTTTGGTCTTAGGAACCTGATGCTGAAAGATGCTGAAACATTAGAAAACTTGTCTATAAGTAGGTAACAATTATTTATTGTTGGTAGGAATTTTTACTGCAGGTTGAAGCTCTTTTTTTCCCCCTAACTATTGGGTCATTTTTCTTTACAATTTTAGACCTAATTGCAGTAGGGTAAGGAGCTAAGAAACTTCAAGGTGCAATATTTTCTTCTCCTGATGTCCTGCATTATAATCTAACTCCTGAAATCTGTTAGGTTCTGGAGAAGAACAAAAAACCCTATGTTGTATGTGAGAGCAAATTCCAAACACAGGTGTCTTATGGAATGTTTTATGACTACTTTTTATGTTCACAGATTTGAGAAGGCAGAAATGGATATCCCCTTCTCTTGTGATATTACCTGCTTTAATGGGTCTGATGATAAAGTATATGATGTAAAAGGTACTTTGCTTCAATGGTTTTCCTCTTATACTTACACATTTTCTTGTATTGCATCCGTTAGAGTTTTCTAGAATCTGTCTCCTTCTAAAAGGAAGCAAATCAACAGAGCAGTCTCAACGTATGAACCAAAAAGTTGATATGGGATTTTAAATAACTATTAAGTAATAACTTTGAAATAGTTATACAAAATTATCACAATAGTTGACATTTCTCTGACACTTCAAATATCTTTTTTAGCTTGGTAAGAACTAACAAGTGGAGATACTTCCTTTTATGAGCTTCCTGGAGGTCACTTTTATCTGCTGAAACCATCTAATGAAAGTTTCTTGACAAAACAAATAACAAGATGCATAGAAAATGCTGGTCTATGAGTATTTCCCTCCATTTTAATAGCAGAATGCATAAGGTTAGTCACTGCAATTTGTAGTAAGTCATTCTTTATGAACATTACTTGCAGTTATGCCTACAAGTTGTTCTGTTCCTCCTCTGTAATCCTTTAAAAGGAGGAGTTTTCCTGATTTTTTTGAAAACAAACATTGGCTTTGGGTCTTAAAAAAGGTTTCATCTTTTCCTTCTTCTCTTGCACAAACTGTGTACAAACTCTTCACTTCTTTCAATAACCTTGTTTGCAAAAAAATTACGTCTATGTTATTTTACTGTTATAGCTTCTCTGTTTGTCTGCTCCTATCAGAATGTTAAATATAATTTAATACGCAAAAAATTCCACAGTTCTCACAGAAAGCTTAATTTATTCAGTTCAAATTTATTTAGATTAAGATACAAGCTAAAAATATATTATATATGTAAATACCCTTTGCAGTCAAACAGCTTATACTTAAAAGATATTAGTGTCAGACTACACAATAAGAAGTTAGTATTGCTTTTTTCTCAAGAGAGTTCATTAGCTACTGAAGAGTTAATTATTAGTGGGAATTATTTTGAATATTCTAGATCCCATATTTTTCTACCATTGCTCTTGCTTTAGAGATGTAGGCATTCATGGCATCCTCCTTTGATAAACCTGCAAAGGAAAGTAGGAGTCATTATCTTTCCTCATTTGTCATCCTATAAACTTGACTACAGGACATAAATGTAATTGGTGTAACACCTTTTTTCAGGTTCCATGCTTCCCATTTGGCTTTGCCTTTCAAATCTAGCATTCCTGGACATTCTGCCAAAATAAAAGCATAGCTTTAGTTATCATGCACATTTACATAACATTAGCTTGATTATCAAGATATGTGAGTAAATGTGAAGTATATATAGTAATACCAATATTAATATCTCCAACAGTAGCCTGTTTGTAGAATCCATATAGTTCCTTCAGTTCTTCATCAGTTGGTCTTGTTTTTAATTTTTTTACATCTTCTGCAGCACCATCAAAGTCAGCCTGATGAAAGAACAGAAGGTGTTAGTTCTCTTCTGGAGGGGTGTATTTGAAACATGAGGTGTAAGACACACAGTACTATCATTAGATATTCTCAACGACTCACTTGGGTGTAGTGGTCAGACAAGGCTTTTTCCCATAAAAGAAGGTTCATAAATGTGTACATTGTTAGAAAGGGGTGTAGGCTTGCATGGCTGATAGGGGCAAGCAGCCTCCACAATTTATGTGGTGTATGTGTCTTTTACAGTCACACTGCAGGTATGAAGGCATTCACTGAACTTTATACCCCACAGTAATCTCGGAATCCTTTTGGCCCTGCCTGCACTGTGTTGGCTCAAGTGGGGGAGCTCAAATCCCCTCTGAGTGGTACTGCCCAGTTCAGCCTCCATTTCCACTGCTCTGCTGACAGGGAAGTAGGTGACCAACAGCTGGCACAGAGGTACCTGATGGAGATGAGCTACTGCCAGGACCACCTGCCACACCCAGCTCTGAAACACAGGAGAGCACCAGATTAAAGTGTAAATTTACTCCTTTCATCACTATGAATCACGCACTCACATCAACCTGAGGCTGTAGCCATTCACTCTATAAAGCAGGTCTCAGGCTAGAGTTTGGAGTTCTGTTTCATGCCCAGGACATTTCAGAGAGAAACAGATTTTGTACAGTGACCACAGACCCATCAGGTCACAGCACTACTCTAATGCAAAAAGATACAAGCACTTTAATATGCTATATGCTGGTTTCAACAATTATTTTAGCTTTTAAGTTGGATCTGCATTTGCAGAAGCACTGTATATCCTGCACACATATTTCATATGTACAAAACCAGCTGTACTGGTTTTGCATGGCCTGGCTTTTGCTAGTGGGGGGACTACAGGGGTAGCTTCCATGAGAAGCTGCCAGAAGCTTCCAAAATGTCCAGCCAAGCCAATTCCTGGTGGCTCCAAAGATGGATGTGCGGCTGGCCATGCCTGGGCCGATTAGGTGGTAATGCCTCTGTGGTAACCGATTTAAGAAGAAAGATAAACAAAAGTTATGCTGCAGTTTTAACTGCGGCCAGAGAAGAGTGGAGTGAGAACATGTGAGAAGAACAATGCTGCAGACACCAAGGTCAGTGAAGAAGGAGAGGGAGGAGTGTTCCAGGTGCCACAGCCAAGATTCCTCTGCAGGCTGTGGTGAGGACCATGGTGAGGCAGCTGAGCCCCTGCAGCCCACGGAGGGCCATGGGGATGCAGGGATCCACCCACTGGTGGAGCAGCCTGTCCTTGGATGACTGCACCCCGTGGAAGAGTGACTGCAGCAGTTTGGGGAGGACTGTTGCCCATGGGATGGACTCACATTGCAGCAGGCCACAGGGAACCGTTGCTCGTGAGATGAACTCACATTGGAGAAGTTCACGGAGAACTGTCTCCAGTGGGAGGGACCCCACGGTGCAGCAGGGGAATGACTCCTCTCCCTGAGCAGTGGGAGAAGCCATGGGTGATGAACTGACCTGGTCTCCTTGCACTGCTGGGTAGGAGGTAGAGCTGAGAAGGAGGGAGGGGTGGGGGAAAGGTGTTTTTAAGGGCTTATTTTACTTCTCATTATCTTGCTCTGATTTTGTAATAAATTTACTTTAAGTCTCTAAGTTGAGCCTGTTTTGCACTCGATGGTATTTGATAAGCAAACTCTCCCCGTCCTTATCTCAATTCATGAACCCTTTGTTAAATTTTCTCTCCTCTGTCCAGCTGCAGAAGAGAGTGAGAGAGTGGCTTTGGTGGGTGCCTGCCATCTGAACAGGGTCAACCCACTACACCAGCTTAAAAGTTTGTGTAAAAATCAGCAATGATTTCAGCATGAGTACTGCGGCTCTGTTTAAATCACTGAGATCCTGGCATTACCTCAGAAGTCTGTACTGTGCTTCTTTATACCACCTTTCTCTTTAGTAACAGGAAAGATTTTTTTTTTTTTTAAATAAGAAAACCTAATGCATGTTTGTCTCCTTAACTGATGCCTTTCTCCTTGGCAAGTGACTGTCCTGATTGGACCAGGTGATGGTAATAAGCAAATATGAATGAGAGCTAGGTTCACTATAGCATTCTGTATTTAAACAGAGAGAAAGTACAAGAGAAAGGTTATTTCTGGTTTTAAATTTAAGAAGGAAAGATGAGTAGTAGTTTAGTTAGAGAGCGATGTTCATGCATCTTTACTCACAGAAAGGCCCCTTCCTGGAATCATGAAACTACATACTCACTGATGTAAGGACACGCCAGCTGGTGGCTGCATTAAGGCAGGAGCAGCAGGCAAAACAGGGTAAAGTCAGGTAGCTGAGTGCACTGCAGCTTCCTGCACAGAAACTTGGCCACTCTACCAGCAAATGAGTCACCTCTACTTCCTGAGATGGAATTCACTTTTTATTTTGGTCTGGAAATTTAGTTTGGCTAATGAGATTCCCCAGATACTGAGGAATTTATAATTTTTTGCAAATTTTGAATTGCTATATGAAACCCACAAAGGAAAAGCACAAGTATTCTAAGAACAAAAGAGCTTGCCACAGGAGGATGTACATCTGTAGCACCAGAGCTGCAACACGGAGCAGCAGGCAGAGAGGTGCATTTAAAAGGAATGTTTTAAATAAATCATGATGTGTGATTAAAAGGGGATCCTAGCTCCCTGGAAAACAGCATGCTTGTTTTCAAGATTCAAAATAATCTTGAATTTTTTTTAAACTGCAGCTGTAAATTCACAGAATATTAAATGGGAAGGATTCCTGATGACAATACACATCTGTAGGTCTGTCAGTTCATAGCACGCTTAAAGTGCAATGAAAGGAAAAGACAAAAATCCTGCAGCAATGCAGATGCTTTTTAACAAATGATTTTCCAACTCAGTGAGAACCTCAGTGTTTGCATAACTGACAAGCAAAAGTTTATGGGAGAGTCCCACCAAGGCCTCCCTGAACCAAACGCCCACTAGTGGATGGAGGGGTACAGAGAAGACTTGGTGTGCTAAAATTGATAAAGACTGTTCTGCGAAATGCTGCTGCTCTATTTTGAATATAACAATCCTTCTGAGAATGAGCCAGATTCCAAGTGCCGTTTGTCTTCTTAAAGATCTGACACTTGGTCATTCGACAAAGTATGTGATTTGGCAGTTTCTGCACTAAATTCTAGATTTACTAAATTACTTCCAAGTTATATTCCTAAACCTAAAACTTTATAGGCTGAAACATGTAACTACTTATGTAGTTTGTTCCTGCTTTAATAAAAATAATTCTCAATGTTACTAAAATGCAATTATACCATAGAACCATAGAAAAACATGAAGCTTTAAGTCCAACTTTTTGTGTCTGATTTATTTTAAGAACACTGTAGATTTTTTTTAACCAACCAAGTATTTGAGAGTGCTGCAAAAAATTACAGGATTTTTCTACAATAAAAACCCAAAAGGCTCAGAATATGTTCATATGCTATGTATATATGCTATATGTAATTTAGATAAACCAAAACTGTGTGCTCTAGACTACATATAAAAGCTGAATCAATAATGTTGAAATGGGCTTACAGCATCCCTTTTCAGCAATTTTTTTTGTAATATTAATATCTACTTTCACAAAAGCCTTGGAATCTTTATTTTTCTCCTTATGCTGTATTGTCTCTTGGTCTCCTTCTGCACAGCAACTGTTCCCAGATTTGCAACAACCACCTGAAATGCTTCAACAAGTTCAGATGTTAAGCTCATTTTTAATTTTTCATCAAAAATTGCTGAGGGCCATAAACACTATTCTTCCTTTCAGCAGCAAACCCAGAATGGTGAACCCACGTGTTTCAGGCCAGGAAGTCACAGCAGTACAGGGAGAGAATTCGGGGTTTGGGGGTAGAAGCACCTTGCCCTGTGTCTTAGGCACAGCGTGGGTGCCTTCAGCCTGGGAGCAGGGAGGGGACAGACACACTGCCATAAGCAGGAGTCTGAACTCACGGTCGCTGTGAGACTGCATAGGACTTTTCACCTCACTATATGCCGTGACAGTCAGGTGGCTTGTCCTTCCATGAAAACAGGCCTGTTCCACTTTGTGCTCACCTCGGGGAAGAGGCAAGGACATGGGGATTGCAGAGGAATTCACATGCTCTGAATTTACATCCCAGCCTACCCCTGAGTCACTCCAGCCGTGCCACGCTGCTGCGCAGTGTTCCAGACACTGCAGCATTAGGATATGAGGGAGTTTTGTACTAAGGCAGCAAGACAAGACTAATTACACAAAAACTCCTGCACACTAACGACAGTATTTTTAATAGATGTACAGCGTTTATAATGGAGAAGCATTTAATGAGGGGAAACAAAATCAGCAATGCAAACTAATTTACCAATGAATTAAAAACAGTGGCAAAAAGAAACTGGAACTGCACATATTTGACACTCCTTAAAGCAAAGCATTTAAAGTCATACTATTGGTACCGATGTATAAAAAGGATGAACATTTACTTATGAAAGTAAATGTGATGACTACTGCTCAAGGTTTTTTTATAGGTACAATTTTATTAAAATACATATTTCATTATTAATCCAAATATCAGAAATGTGACATTCTTGACTACATCTATCACTAACTCCTCCATCACAGACACCTCTTAATATTATTCACACACATGCAAACAAAAGTAGGACTCATGCTCTGTTAACTCTAAGATTTAAAACTGGTATCAATAATAAACCATAACTAGGTTGCCACATTGTTTAAAGTTTAAATAAGTTACTGCATCTGAGCCTCTGCCAGCACTGATGTGCAAGGACCATTCAAATCTGTGGAAATCTTTCACATGCCTGGAACTGTTTTCTGATCTAAACTTCTGAACTGGTTTTGTCTGGGGTACAGTTCATTTTCTCCCTAGTACCTGGTACGGTGCAGTGTTTTGGATTCAGGATGAGAATAATGTTGATAACACACTGCTGTTCTGGTTGTTGCTGAGCAGTGCTTGCACTGAGCCACGGACTTTTCAGTGTCTCATGCTCTGAAAGTGAGGAGCTGCACAAGAGGCTGAGGAAGGGGGGGAACACAACTGGGACAGCTGACCAAACTGGCCAGAGGGATATTCCACACCACAGAACATCATGCCCCGTGTATAAACTGGGGGAGTAGGCCAGGAGGGGCTGATTGCTGCTCGGGGATGGGCTCGGCCTTGGTCAGTGGGTAGTGAGCAATTGTATTGTGCATCACTTGTTTCTCCTGCATTTAATTGCACATTCTCTCTTTCTCTCTCTCTCTCATTACTATTATCATAGTATTATATTTTACTTTTTTAAAATTGTTAAACTATTCTTATCTCAGCCCATGACTTTTTGCTTCCTCCCCCTCCTCCCCCTCCCCCAGTTCTCCTCCCCATCCCACTGTAGGTGAAGGGGGTGTGAGCAAGTGACTGCATGGTACTTATTTGCTGGGTGGTGTTAAACCATGACAAATTCACAGTAAGAATGGACCAGAAGCCCTGTTATATTGTACAAGACAAAAAATAAATTAAGGACACCATTAAGTTAATAACCTTATCTTCCTATAATTTTATTCTGTTTGCATCTATAGGCAATTATCACAAGATAGTTTAAAAATTTGCAAATGCCTATCTTACAGAGCAAGAAACGTGCAGAAATGAAATCTAAATACTAAACATTTCTTTCTTCATCCCCCTCTAGCCAATCATTCTGCACAGACTGTTGCTTAGGATTTGCCTGCTTACACAACATGCTTATGAGCAGCCTGTAAAAATATAATTTCCTTTTAATCATGTGCTGATAAAATTCCCCTTAACTCCTCAAATAAAAAGCATAAAAATATATACAGACATAAACATAAACATATGCATTAAAGATAAAAGCACAAATTATCAGACTATTATCAGACACTGCCTTTTTGCAAAGAAAGAAGCTTGAATGAATTCTTCCTTTACAGCAAATATTTTACCAGTTTGCAAAACTTATAAATATTTTACAGCATCACTAATGAGAACATAATTTTATTCATTTGTCCTCATTCCCATACAGCTATATTCAATACATTTATGGATATGGTTGGTAGCTGTCCACCAAACCAATGTGAACAGAAAAGCTCTATAATGTCTAATGCATAATGTGTATGGTATCTTAAAACTTCAACCACTGATTCCTATGTGAAAGTGTAACTGTATACAGCTATGGAACAGCATGCCATGCTGCATTTAGCTCTTTCTTATGATTTATGGCTCATTGCTTAATCATCAGGCTACTAAATTCTAGAGTGAATTCAAGGCAGATTAAAACAAACTATAATTTCAGTGATCATTAATTAAGCAACGGTGGCGTTATGTTTGGGATTTGGTAATTTTGATCCGCCGAAGAAATAGATTTCTTCTTAGCTGTAACACAGCACAATGAAAGCTCTGTGCTATCCACCATAACTGCAGCTCAGAAGAAAATTGCTAAGCTGCTGGCAGTGCATGCACTCCCTGCATCTAGGTCAGAGCATTGTGCTGCTCACTCTTTGCAAAATGCACACTAAGCTGAGACAGACATAATGAGACAGGGATAAAAGAGCTTGCAAATCTTGAAGTGAAAGGGATAGTAGGAAAGCCTAAAGAAGAAAAACAGCTTAATCCATCAGGGCATGGCCAAGACAAGGGAAGTATTCATAGTTTCCCACAAAGGTAGCTGGCTAAAAGCCAGCAATAAAGATAATTTCCTCAACAGCTATTTAAAGCTACAATCAGAGAGACGGTAAAAGGAAGCTCTCTCTCTAGCCAGAAGGTAGGAAAGTAGAAGCTCTCCTACCAAAACACAAGCCCATCAAAATGTACCAGTCCAAAGATGCATGCACCCTAAAAAATACACACAACTTCCTTAAAAATTTTTGTGCTTCCCAAATGCACATATAACACTGTCTCAGTGTTAGAAGTTTCCCTTCCCCTTTAATAGCTCCAAGCAACCAGCTAGATCCTAAAAACATAAAAGTATGCACCTGCCTTCCCATGCCTAACTCAGTCCTAGCAAACTCAGATGCACACCTAAAGAAAAATAACTCATGCATGCTCTGAACAGGTAAGGCTCCAAAATATTACATGACCTATGAAATAGTTCAAATTAACCAGCATGCTTCACACCCTCCACTTGTGAAAAGTAATGCACTATTTAACCTGCAAGGGTTTAGGCAAATTTCCCTTGCCGCAAGGTAACCTTGATTTTGCCGTAAAAATCCTTATGCTGAAGAAATACCGCAGTCTCCAGCACGGCATTACACAGACGGACAGCGCATCCGTCTCCTCTCGTCTCTGTCTCACAGATGCAGAAGCGCGTACCTGGAGAGTCATGATGCTGCGAGGATGCGCAGGGAGCGGCCTCGTTCCTTCTCCGGCGGGGACGCGGCGCGTCTGCCCCTCGGCTCCGGCGGCGCGGGCGCGGCGGCGCTGGGACGGTCCCAGTGACCTCAGCTCGGCCGCCGCAGGGACTCGCTCCCGCCGCGCCCCTCCTCGGGACCCGCCGCGACAGCTGAGCGGCCACAAACGCCGGGGAAGGGGCGGTGGGGGCAGGGAGCATTAAGCCCCCAGTCGTTTCCGCTGAAAGCCTGAGCTCGTTTCCACACCACCGAGGATTAGGCCGGCAGGCTGAGAGCAGTGATACAGAAAGATTCCCAAGCCGTTTGTTTGAAAAAGGAATGTCTTGAGTGATTTGAACTGCAACCAGCCCAGTTATTGGTACTGTTCCCTCTGCCGCAGCCCCTGCCCATGTCCGTGCTCAGCCAACCTGGGACCTCGCTGCAGCTCTGAAAAACATGTGGGTCATCCCAAGGATACCTCACATAAGTGGCTACACAGACAAAATACACTGTGAATGCTGGTTTTTAATTTGGTCTACTAAGTACAGAATAAAAAGAATATTAAATTAATTGATAGACTACCCTGTGAAGGTAACCATCGAAGAAAAAAAATCCATCTCTGTTGTATCAGTGAATAAATCATTTATAGTCATGCCTCTATACATTTATGTTCATCATTCCCTGAGCATAGTTTGATCACAATACTAGGTGTTTCTGCATGTTTTAACCCACTAACTTCCATAAAACCATGCAAAAAAAGTAATTTGAGGGGAAACAAGTCCGTCTTAAATTAAGCCAGGAATTAACGAGAAAACAAACCAAGTAAATTTCAGTAAATAGAAAGAGATTTTAAGAAAAAATTGAAAACATCTCTGAAGCCGCAGTGCCCTGGCGAAGAAGCTCTGCTCTTTCACGGCCAAGAGGCTGTGCTTAACCACGCTGTGCACTACGGTCAGTGTGTAAACTGAACGTGCTAGCAAAGATTTATTAAACGCTCGGGGCAGATTGCATGAAACACTGAAGGGAACGAGCCCTTACCTGTCACCTTGTCACAGAACACGATGTCCGTGCACAGCACGGCGCATACTGCACTGCAGCAAGGGACGCACCTGTGAAGCACCCAGTGACCTGGCCTGACTTTGTTAGCTGATATACGACAAAGTAGGTCTGCCATCGCCTATGCACCAATTTTCGGGAGCGCTCGAGCCCTGGGAACGACAGTGGTGAGCCTACGGTGCCACCCGCCAGGGGCAGGCCCCCGGCACCAGCGCTTTAGCGCTGCTTCGTACCAACGCTACGGCCGCTTCCGATGCGGCC
>WEIT01036305.1:1574-21156 GCA_013389985.1 Dryoscopus gambensis | reverse complement strand
CTGCGGTCCTGGCGGAGCCCCCGCCACGGGACCCGGCGGCGGCCGCAGAGCGTCGTGCTGGGGCCGTGCTTAACCCGCGCTTTCCTGTTGCCAGGAGGTGGAGGAGCCCGCGGAGCGCTCCGCAGCGGAAGCGGCTGGAGAAGGTTCCTGGCGGAGGGGGACGTGCGCGGCGTTTCCCCGATCTCCCTTCCGCCGGAAGCGAGGGGGTCGTGACGGTGGTGCGAGGTGGAGGAGTTCAGTGTTTGTTTTTTCGCGCGTTGCTCTGTTTCCTTATTCCTGCGCGCTTATTTTCCTCACGAATGCCCATTTTGAAAAGAAAAACGTAATTTTTGAACTGTAAACATGTTCCATGGTTCTTTTCTCGTGCACAAGAGTGGTGCTGATTTTGCTTGTCAAAGGTCATCAGAGCATCCCTAATTGAAAGCTTTTAAAAGCGATAACCCAGAGCTCATTTTTTTTAAGCAATCACAAGCTTCCATTCTAACTCGGTGACATGTAAGAATTCTTGCGGTCATTTCCATTCTTTAGTTGTGTTCACTTTTCGGTTGTTGCCACTGATGGTAAGCAAAAGGGATTAGATAACTGCATGAATGATAGCTCCATAAAGGTTCAATTGGCACATTTTTATTCTTATATCCCAGATGCAACCATTCTGGCTGGTGGGGAGCTGAGGGAAATGCCAGCCCTGTCCTCCACAGATGGTTTCTCCAGTTTCCACTGCTGGAGGCAGATAACTGGGTTGGATGGACCATCGGTGATGTGGCCCAGGACATTTCGTGGCTTATTCTGAGAGTACTCAAAAGTGCCACAGTGCTTTTTTGTATTTTTGAATCCTCAGTTTTACTGTTCTCTGAAAACTCCTTCACTGGTTTTGACTCTTATTTTGGGCAACAGTTCACGTTGCTTTGATACAACTCTGTTCAAGGTGGAATCATAGAATACAGACTATCCTGAGTTGGAAAGAATTCACAAGGATCATCAAATCCAACTCCTGGCCCACCCCCAGAATCACACCATGTGCATCTTTCTCCTGCTGTCCTCCAGACAAGTTTAAGTGAGTGAAAATCTGTCCAGATGGATGTTGCTTGATGGCAGTACACTTGGTGTGAAGATGGTGTTTGTCTTTTTATATCAAGGTAGCTCACTACCAGTACACAGAACTGGTATGACTAGCAGAATGGTATCTTTTGGGTGGCAGCCTTTAGCTGCTCACGAGCTGTACATAAATGCAACCTGTATGCCTGCATGGGTAACTGGGAAACCTACGAGGGAGTCATGTCATGTTTCCCCTGAACTGCTCTTATTCTGTAACTTGCCTGTGCAACAATGAAGATATTACTAGTTCCCAAGCAGGAGCTTGGGGGCTTTGCAATTTACCAGGGACATCATCAGGCTTGACTTTGTGTCTTCACTGCAGTTCTGGACTGGATCAATCAGAGCGAGAACAATCAGACTTTCTCTGCTCCTGTTCCTGCTCTGCTCTCTGCTCCTCAACCCTAAAGGCATGGTCCAGATGACACAAAAGCCCCCTTCTGAACTTTTGGAGGCCTGAAGGGGATTGCCTTTCTTCCCTGAAAGCATAAATTATTAAGAGTCTGCAAGTTTCTATCATGCCTTCCAAATAGAGAAAAACACAAAGGCATGGACTAAAGACTGAAAAGACAAATTTCTAAAAATCCTAAATAAATTCAGGAACTCGTTTCATGTTGTGATTCAGATTTTTTTTTGCCTTTTTTTTCTCCTCCCATGTCATGGGGGGACAATGCAGCTGTTCAACAGTGAAAATGGAGTCCTTCAACAGGTCCTTCAGCCTGTGATTCTGGCGATGGGTTGTTGTTTAGTTGGGTTTGTGGGGTTTTTTACATCTGTAATACCCCCAGCTGCTTTTCAGCTTTAGAAGGATCTGTTGTCACTGCTGTTGCCTTACTGTCCTGTCCAGCTATTTATGAAAAAAAAAAGCAGCTCCACACCTGCCCTGTGGAAGATGTGTGAAGGACTGGTGCCAGTGTGAGGTTGATATGATGCCAATATCACTGACATAAAATGTTTCACTTCTGCATTCCCAGCAGCAGCTTCTGGTAACAATGTCCACAGCACACGGAACAGTATTTGAACTAATGTCTTGCTCTTTCTTCCTTAGGGTGACAAAACACAGAACCACCTCAGGATGTCTGTAATTCCCCAAGGGACGGCAACACTTCGGAAAGCAAAGAAAACCACTGTAAAAACGTGTCTAGATAACCCGTTTGTTTTCCAATGGAAAACCATAGATGGGGAAGATATGCATTTTATACTAGAGACCTTAGAAGAAAGGATTAAACTTACTGGACTTAAAAAGATTGAGAGTCCAAGAAAGAAAAAACGTTCCCTTACAAAAAAACAAACAGAAAGAAAGTGTGATGCTGACACCAATGAACTCCCTAAAGAGGAAACAGAAAACCACCAACAAAAACCAGGATGGACTGACAAAAGTATCAGAAGGCAGCTTGCTATTGGAGTTAATGAAGTTACAAAAGCATTGGAAAAAAATGAACTTCTTCTCTTGCTGGTGTGCAAGTCTGCCAAACCTGCCATGATCACGTCGCACCTTATCGAGCTGAGTGCGAGCCGCGCCACGCCGGCAGGGCAGGTGCCGCGGCTCAGCGAGACCATCGCACCCCTTCTTGGCCTAACGTCCATTTTAGCACTCGGCTTCAAAAAGCAGTCTGACAACTTCACTGAAGCAATAGCAGCAATAATTCCAAAGATACCAGCTTTGGAAGTGCCGTGGTTTCAGTACAGAACTGAAGAATCCATGGCTTATGCAGATACAGATTCTTCAGAAAGTCTGGAACCTGAAGAGCTTGCAGAGGTGCTGGTGGATGAGCTCACAAGTCAGAAGCAGAAGCATACAGAAAGCAATCGACCTGATCTTTCAAATGTAATTTTGCAGCCTTTGAAAATCAAGAAACTTGTCCCAAATCCCAGTAAGATAAAGAAACCGCCTCGCAAAAAGAAAAAGGCTTTTTCAGCATAACTGACTGTAGTTTGGTTCTAGATGGAGTACAGTTCGAACTGAACAATTCTTTTATGCTTTACAGTGTAAAGCTCTTGAATACAAGGTGAACTTTATGTTGCATTTGGCTGAGGTACTTACTGCTTTAATAAAGAATATTACTCAGACTTGAGTGGCAGTCTTTACCTGGGGTTAAGTATTTCATTGGCAGCTGGAGATCAGAGTTAAAGTCAGTAATGAACATGCCAAAGTAATTTAAAGACATAATACATACTTTGGAATTAATGCAAAGCATTAAATGAACTTTGTATTTTTACACAGATAAACATATTTTAAGCAAAACAGATTTAAGTATAATTACTCAAACAAATAAATACCAAAAGTGAAAGTTTATTTAAACAAAGGTCCATGCCAGTATAAGTCTTTTAAAGCTGGGATCAAGTAAACAGATGTAATAGCACAGGCAGACTTCCCTTTTGAACTCTATTATAGTTTGTTCTGCTGAACATCAACTTGTTTTGGTCACAAATGTATGCAGACTTGGGTTCCACCTGACACCTGCTGTATGGTATGCTGAAGGAAAGCTATTTTCAAATACAAAACCAAATTACTACTACTGCAGTATTAAAAAAAAATACTTCCATATGCAAACTACTAACACATATCCTGCGAGAAAATGTAAACCTTAACTCCATTAGATCTCTGTATGAAGTCTAAAATTATTTCCCAGGAAATTGACATAAGCCATATACTGTTTTATAGAAAGTAGATGAGACCTGTAACTGCTACAAGACTGAAAACATACCATGTAACTTCTGAGTTTCCTTGAATTTTACTGGGGACTATGAACAATTTCCTAATGAGGGAGCTGGGTTGTAGGAAGGAAGGGAAATAGTGCTGCAATTCAGGCGATCAACAGCCTAGAAATTTACTAGTAGAAGGCGGCATAAAATAACCTTAACTGAGTTACTCTGTTGTTCCTTAAAAGGTAGAATTTACATGTATTTTTCAGAGATTTGTTAATGCAGATTTCCACTGCCATCCAAAAGATCATCTGTATTTTGAATTTATTTAGAAATTACTTTAGTTCATGATACCAACTATGAAGGCAGGCAGTAGCAATGAGCAGTGATTGTGCAGTCATGATGCTCCTTGAAGTTTAAACAAAGCATTTAATGCTAAAATTTTTGTCCTTGTCTGAGGGTGCAAGAAGAGGGGAGATATCTTTGCCTTGCTTCATAGTCCTTCATATATTTCCTTTGTTCTGGCTTTCTGGATGCATAAAACTTTGAAAGCATGCTAGCACTAGTGTGTTTCATTCCCAGGGTGGCTAACCACAGCATAAGAGTCTTAGCATTTACATAGAGCATAACGATTCGCTTTGCTAAAGAACATAAGCACAGCAATCATCTTTCAAGCACTTCACTGCCTGCCCAGGTCTATCTCTGTCTTCAGGGATTTGGGTTCCCTCTGCAGGTAAGAAGTTACTTTGGGAAAGAAGTAATAGATGTTTAAAAAGCCAGGTGGGAAAGGTGGTAGAGCAAGCTTTAAATTTGCCAATCCTTTGCAAACACCTACTAGGTTCTGAGGAGTCTTACCTTCATAGCGGGCCTAATGCACACTGGTTCAACCTTGGAAAAAAGAGAAGGACCTCTCCTACTGAGCTCCGGACAGTGGCCTCACACAGATATTCACCTTTTGTTTAGTACCTGCTTAGGAAGTCAAATTGAATTGCCACAATTTTCAGCTCCAGAGTAACCGTCTTTTATGTGAGTGCAGGCTGGAACACCAAGACCCAAGTCCTCTTGATGCTGTGATACTTCAGCAAAACACTACAGGTGAAGAGCACTCAGCAGGGACAGAAGAGGCCAGGCTTAACACACACAAGTCCATGAACAAAACTCTCCAAGAGCTGTCCCAACACTCAGGCTTAGATGCCTGCTTCCCAAGTGCCCTCTGGCCAATAAAATTTCTCTCAGCTACAGTGCTGCACAGCTTCTACAGGAGCATGTCTCTGCTCTGCTCTCCTGCCCCTCAGTGAACATGCAGAGTGAGCCAGAAAATGAGACAGAAGTTTATCCCTTGGATTCAGAAGCAAATGGCACTATTTTACTAGAAGAGAGCACAAGACTGGCCACAATCCTTCCTTTATGTGCCCTAACCTGAAGATTTGGGCAAAAGCCAGGATGCAGGAAACTCAGGTTCAAGTCTGTCTTCTACCTGGACATACTTGGTCCCATTATGGCCTCAGTTTTACAAAGGACAATACTTGTGAGGATTTGCCTTCTGATTTCAGAGAAGAGAGGAGGAATCATCTGCCTAACATTTCTTCCAAGTGCATTTTTTTGAGGGGAAGGAAGGCGGAGAACATGAACTTATCTTCCACCTGGGTGTGATCACCTGGGCTGTCTCAGCAAGGAAGTACCTTAGCCATGAGGACAAAGCTATGCCCTGCTGTCCCACCTCACCTCAGGCAGCCTTGAGTGAGGATTGCTGAGGCTCTGCCTTTAAGAGCTGAAGCAGAACACTCTGAGCCCCTTGGTGAATCTCCTCCTCATCCCAGAGTGCTCCATGAGAATGCCCTGCTAGGCACCTTCTTGCCTTTTAGGAGGTAAAAACTGAAGTCTTTGATGGAGTTGAGAGTAAATCCTTCTTGTTACCTCAGGTAGCACTACCATCAACATCAACCATCAGCACATTTTCAGGCACTTAATTCTGCTCAGGCCTCACACAGAGTCCAAGCTCTGTCTGCACCACCGGTTTTGACTGCTACTACCACAAGAGGTATCAAAGAGTGGCCAGAGATGTAAAGCCCAACTGGACCATTAGTTCTCCTTCGAAGACCTTTTAAATTCAAGAGGTCCCGAGCTGGTGCACAACCAGGGGTCAAACAAACCACGTTCAGTCCCTTCCTTTGTTTGAAGGAGGTTGAATGCTTTAATCAGCTACAATGCAGTAAGGGAAAGTATTTATCACTGTTTCTAGGGCAGAATCCTCTCACCACAATTCAACAAGAAAAAGAAACCAAACCACAAACCATTCACACACTGGAAAAGGAGCGGGAAGAAAGAAAAACCCCACTGCTACAAGGAGGTGGGTAGGGCTAACAGTTATGAAGAACAGACAAATTTATCTTAATGTACAGAATTAAACTTTCAGCAAAACCTGCTGTCAGAATTACAGGCATGTTTAAAAGGAAAGTTAGACATTTGCATTTCATGAGATATTCAAGTCACATTCAAAAGATGCTTACAGCATAGAGGCTTCACTACCACAATTTGGCACTTTCAGCTAGAACAGTTTCTTAATGCAGATTTTCTCAGTGCTCATGATTCTGCAGCATCCATGAGCTGAAAGAACTGCTATTATCTCTAGCCATGATGCTATGCTGGAATGCATATAAAGTGCTTCAGAAGCCACTCCCATTGCCGAGCATTCATGACAGAATTAAAACAGCTCCACCCAACAACAAAGATCAGCCCTCATACATTTCAGGAAGCGTGGTACAGAGACTTCCAAGGACTGAGGGCAGAGCATTTCTCTTCTGCTTACCAGCCACATACATAGCAAAACTTCTTGTTCCAAAGTCAGGATAAAAACACTACCAGGAACAATTTATGAATACATATTTACACAAGGTACTTTTCATTAGAATTACAGACTTCATAGGAAATCAAAGTAGACAAAGGAATATGTGCAATTTCGCAGAAGCATTGAAAACATTCAAACTATAAATATCCTGATAGCACTACTAAAATTCTTAGTTTTACACACAGGCTGATGTTATTCTACTGAGGAAAAACTAAGGTTTTTGTGCCACAACTGTAAATTAAGTACAGTAATGTATTATCATTCTGGCAACATAGATAACACCTGCACTGAACAGTGCGATACTGTTAAATCAATCCACTGATCTATTGAAGATCAAAGTACAAATCTGTATTTTTTATTGATTTGGCAGCGTTGCTTACGGAGAAACAAATGCACTAGTTAAACCAGTACATTGTCATACTGCTCCAGTTACAAAAAGATCCAGGACTTTCATAGAGCTACAAAGGTATCGTACTTCGTGATTTTCCCCCAAATGACGATATCCATGTTAAGTTAATAAGCAAAGATACTCCAGTTTGTATCCTTCATTCTGTTACACTGACATACATACATCACCACTTAATAAATAGAAATGCAGCAGTTCATCCACATAATAGCAAATATTTCTGTACCCTAATCCACCACTGAAGTTCAGTTTGTACAAAACAGTCTTTTCTACAGAGTGGAAAAAAATACCTTCTTCTCATCAAGGTGCAAGCTAAGCTTTGAAACTTAAATGAATGTGCTTTTTATTCTTTTCATGGACAATAGAAGAGTTTCATGGACCACCTCATCTATCTGAAAATGCATAAATTTGGTCACATGTGGATGTCTTCATTGATCAGATTTAATGGACTATTTCAGTATCACTGACATTGTGCTTTTACTCCTCTTGAACAATACCGTTTCAAGAGTTATGGAGATCAAATTAACTCAAACGATGACCTCAAGAGTTCTAGAAACATAAGCGTTCTCATTGTAATACAAGACCAACCTAAAGGAAGAAGAAAAATACAATATTTTAGTTCAAGTATGGCAGTAAATGTAAAACATCAATAGTCTTCTGCATCTCAATTATAGATCATAAATAGAGCCAATTAAGTTATTTTTAAAACTTCTGCCCATTTTTGGCCAGTGTAGATTAACGTACCATTACACCTAAGGGAATTCAGAAAATCATTTTTCTCCCTTACCTTTTCAGACTCCATGCCCGGACACCTCCAGTTGTACAAGTAATACTGCAAATTTCCATCTCCAATCCCAAACTTGAGTTTTTCCAGGAATGTTTTGTTTTCCATTAAGTCTAGTGCATTGAACACATCAAATCCTTTCTGGCAACAGCAAAATATTTTTACAATTTTACTTTTGAAAGTTTCAAATGACACACAAATGATACTTTACAGAGTGGCAAGGGTATTCAGAAACTGAGTGTCAGCTTCAACAATAAAATAGGCAGGGTTTTAGGGGGATTATCCTGATGCAAAATCCCATTCTCACTCCATGCAGAATGCATAAAACCTAAGTGAGTAACTCCAAATTTTGGGTTTTACTTTGAAGGTCGGGTGTTTTGTCCTGTAACCACCAAACTAATTCTGAACTAATTTTATAGTGTGTTTTGAAGATAAAAATAAACATCAGCTGACATGCAAACCCTAAAAGCAATTTGCTGAGCTGAATTTGTACCTCCAAACCCCATGCTTTGGAGTTAAAAGTACAGAAGGGAGACTGTGGGGGGCTGTCCCCGGAAAAGAGCCAAATACCCATATGGCCTTTGGTTTACTCCTCTCCTGCAGGATGGGGAGAAAATAGAAGGAAGGCAAGATACCTTGATGTCAGTTTAATAGAGAAAGCGAAAGTGGGAAGGCAAAAGGGAAGCAAACAGAATTCATTCACTACTTCCCACTGCCAGACAGATGTCAAACCACTTCCTGGGAAGCGAGCTCTCAGCATACGTAATGGTTGTTAGGGAACATAAATGCTATCCCTGGAAGCATCCCCTCCTTCCTTCTCCTTTCCTTCAGCCTTTATTATGGAGCAGAACATCATATGGTGTGGAATATCCCTTTGATCAGTTGGGGTCACCTGTCCTGGCTAAGTCCCCTCACAACTTCTTGCCCACCCTCAGCCTCCTCACTGCGGGGGAAAGAGAGAGAGAGCCTTGAGGCTGTGCAAGCACTGCTCAGTAACAAACAAAACACTGCTGTGTTATCAGCCCTGCTTCAGCCACAAAGTGCAGCACCATATGGGCTGCTAGGAACAAAGGTAACTCCATCCCAGCCAGACTCAGTATGTTTGTAAGCAAAAGGCTGTGAACAGGACTGCATTTATCATCTTTCTTCCGTCGCCTTACCTCTCCTCATGTAAAGCTCAACTGCCAGATCGGCAACTATAATTAGGCATCTAATGATGGATTACAGGCCCAGCAGGTACTTTAGAAATCACAGGTGTCTAAATCCCAGTATTGCAAGGGATATATGCTGATCCACTCAAAATGAAAGAGTCACACGTCACACTGAGAGAGAAATGTATGCAGGGGAAGGTGCAAACCTTGTGGTCAGACCAGGGAACTGCCTCCTCACCTGTCCCACCCATGGCCTAGAGAAGGGCCAAACACCTCTAATGGAGACCAACCTATTTCTGCCTTGACTTTTAAGAATAATTAACAGTATTTTTAGCCACTTCTGAAAATTATACTACCTTCTCGACGTCTGTCTCTGAACTTCCTTCTGGGTCATTCTGGAGCCTGAATAACAGTATTCTCCATGACTGTCCAGAGTTTTCCCTGACAAATAGTTACTGAACTGCTTCTAGGTTAACAAGCCTCAGCAAGCAGTTCCTGTCACAGATGGCAGCTCAGCTGCAGTGCTGCACAAATATGGCTGGGACAGACAGGTTGAAGACTGTGTGGCTGCTTTCATGCAGCCTGAAGTCTGAACAGATACAGCCTTTGCAGACCATCACTGGCTTCATCCAGAACCAACACGGAAATCCCCATGGCACATGCAGGCAGCTCTGAGCATGGCCTGCTGGAGCACAGGCAGCACTGCCTGCACTGAGCACTCCCCAGGCAGCTGCAACACCACCTGCAGTGCAGCAGCAACACCTCAGCTGGAACGAGGAGCACAAAGAAAACATGCCTGTGCTCTGCAGCGTGCTGGGAATGGTTGTAGAGTGGATGCTATGGACTGGATGAAGCTCACACTGTACTTTGAACTGACCAGGCCAAACAAGTCTCTGCAAATTCACTGAGTGCTGGCATGTGCCATTGGTGTAAGCACTGTACTCCCACGAAACTCTAATCACTAAGAGCTGAGCAATGGTTTTTCATCAGACAGTACTAAAATCTCAACATTCTTCTGTTTAAGAACTTCATTTATAGTCTTTTAACTTCCATTCACCCAAAAATCTATCAGTGTAATTCCATACATAAAGGTATGCTTAAAAGCTACATGACATCATCTACAGAGCTTTACATGTAGCAATGATAAAATGATAAAGCTCACATAAATAAAATTTTACATTTTTTAGAAAATAAAAAATAATTTTAAAAAGCAAAATGTATTTGGTAACACTTATTAATTCATCTCCATGGGAAATTATTTTAGTGATACTTTTCATTCTTCTGATACTTAGTGACTATGGTCATCAGTTGCTCTTGGGTGTTTCCACAGTTCAAGCTATTGCAAATACTTTATGCATTTGTCATTCCCCAGCATCACTCAAAGTTAAAAGAAAAAACAAGCAAAGTGCTTTATATTTTGATATATATATTGTATATGTCTCATCAACTGCACTCTGTGTTGCAGACAGTAAAACTGAATGCACTGGCATGGATAAATTACTCCAGTTCTTACCTTGCCACCACTCCTAAGAATACTTTCGTGAATGAAGAAGAAAGAACCCAACCTAAAACTTACCAATTTAGCTATAATGAGTGCATCATTCATTAAGTCCAAGAGGGGAGTCTCTGTATGAATATTGTAAAAGGAATAGGCAGCTTTGAGGCTTTTATGAACAGGATGATGCATCACTGTTGAAGGTAATGTGTAGAAACTGAGGAAGTCTGTTAAAACACCATTTGAGCCCTACAAAAAACCAAACCAAAACAAAAAAAGTCCATCAATAAGTAATCAGTTACTGGTTAGGCTAATGTGGCAGTTCTACAGAAAGTAAGTAATAAATGCAGCAACGTTTGTGCACTGTAATTATTATGGGATAACAGCTAGTGTTGGCTAAGATTTGAGTAAACAAACATTTAGATTTTTCTAGTCTATTACACCACTGACATTTTGACAAAAAATTGTCAAAGCAGTAGTTCGCTATGGATGAAGCTAACAAAGCACACTTCCACTAAAAGTATTCAAGTTTTTTTCTGACTGAACTCATTTTTAATAAAATATTCTTAAAATATTACAGATATTTAAAAAATCTGATGACATTCACATCAAAGAATAATCTTCTCATCTTTCTAAAAATAGAGAAAAAATATACTGTGCTGGTATACAAAGCATATTTAAATATTAATCAACAAGCACAATCTATTTGTTGGACAACAGCGCTAAATCGCATTGAAATTCTAATAAAACCAGTAATCATCAAAAAAGGTGTTTATACAGAAATCGAAACTATACTACTTAAAACTTCTTATTTCCACACATCTAAGTACGTTAGATCATCTTCAAGAGCGTGGATTAGTTGGAAATAGGAAATAATTATTACATAGGTTATGAAATAATTATTATATGGGTTATGACCAACATGCTGAGCACAAAAAACTCCCCAGAGTATCTCCAAGAAAATAAGGCAAAGGAGACACACAAATGCTTCTTCTCACTTGTTTGCTTTCTTTTTGAATGACTAGTAACCACTAATTAGAGTTCAATGAAGGACCTCACATGGCTCCTTAAATTAGTAGTACTTCTACAGTAAAAAGTAAAACAGTTGAACGTACCACATGCAAAAAAGCTTTTGTCTTAGAGCAGGTACAGATTCTGTAGAAGAGTAATACTAACTACAAGGAACAGAAAAGTTATTGAGTCACTCACTAAATTCAGTAAGTATGACGAAAATATTAACTCCTAAATTATACAGAGTTATTTTAAGGTTTTAGATCTGCACATTACAAAGATGACTTAAAAGTCTGACGCTAGCTTTTCCAAGTCACACACGTCTTAAAAATATTTTAAGCACTAACAAACCTACATTCTGTATCATAAAAAACTAGTCCAAGAGACAGCATAAGACAAGTGAAGACTGTGCTGTTTAATTAATATGTTAATGTCACATTCATGCTGATCCTGGTGCTTGTGAACTCCCCTGTAGGCTTCAACTCACAAAGCAAGCAAAAAACCAACCAAGGGAGCAGGGCAGAAGGCAGGGAGAAGAGGGAGTGGAAGGAGAAAGAAGGTGGGACTATAAATTAGACCATGGAAAAGTCCAGTGAGCACCAGACCCACTACAAAGTATGTAAAAAGCTAAGCTTGGACAATAAAAACTGATAGGCAGGACCACTCATCTCCAGCAGCACTAGGTTTCCTAATTCAGCTGAGGCTCCTGCACACATTCAGGTTACAGTGTGGAAATGCTGAGCTTCACAACCTAGGACTTTTATGAGGAGAAGGTTTAGGGATATTAGTGCTGATCATTTTTAAATAATGTTATCACTTTAAGCAAAGTAATACACTGTCTAAATATGCTGTCTACAACTGATTTTGTATGGATTCAAAGGGAAGGGTGTATCTTTCCACTAGCTTTAGAGCACCTATTCCAAACATGTCTGGGAGATTTCCAATCCAATATTTATCGATTCCTGCACTCCTTATTTTGGGAGAAGCATTAAGACCAGTTGTTTGGAGGGTGGAGGTGGTAGATGTGTGTGTGTGTGTGTGTGTATATATATATATATATATATATATGCAAATACATACACATATATACACACATTCTTTTCCTGGAAAAAACACACTTTACTGAAGCAAGCCATCAAAAAATATTATTCCCCCAGCACATGCCTCTAAAACTAGTTTTTAAAAAAAGAATTTTGTAATGATGTATGGCATAAATGAGTACACACGGGAGAATGATAGTCCATTCAAACCCAACCCTTATCTCAGTCACTGCGTCATTTTCCCTTTTTTCTAGAAAAGGACGTTTGAAGACCACTGCTTATTATCATGCCGTATCTCTGTAGAAAAGAATCAGGAAATGCAGGTGGAAGAGTTGATCTTAACTAAGCGTTGATCCTAACTGGTATGAACAACTGTCAGTGGCACTCATACACATTCACATATGTTACGGCGTATTTTACCTCTACCACGTAAGTGTCGATAATATGATCCCGAGGCAGGAACCAGTGGGCCACCTCTTCTTCGTCCATCACAGGGGCAAGATTAAACTGCTTCAAGTAAGTATTGATTAACTCTTGTACTGCTTTAGTATCTTTTTGTTCCATTGGTCTCAACCCTGAAGTCTTTGTGGCCTTATCATAAAAAAACAAAAATAAATGTTAAGATGTTGAAAGGAAAACTGCAAACACAGCAAAGGCTGAAAGTAGGTTGCAGAGTCACTGCACTTGATATAATGCATTCATTATTAGCCTACTTTATCCCAGCCACCTAATTCATTATGCTATTTTACAAACTGTTTTCAACCAGAATTCCCTCTCTTCTAATTACTGAGACAGTCTGGGGCACTTCAATCTTTTTATTTCATTACTGAAACAGCTTCATTTCTCCAGAGAAAGACATACCCTCGTCAACTGCCTAGACTTCATGAAGTTTGTATTTTTTTTCTTTTTTAGGTCAATCTATTTCTTATCTTCTAAACTACCTGGGGCTCAGACACAGAAACAAAACAAACTTGCACATCAGAAGTTATCTGAAGACAAGAACAAATCCAATTCAAACTTGTGGAAATTACAGTCAAGGTATACATCAGTGTTAGCTAGGTAAGTTTAATTAGAAATTATTTAACAAAAAAGATTCCACCCATTTTTAGCACTTGCAAACTCCCTTGCTAACAACTTTCTACACAGGAGTAACCACTATTCTGTTAACGAGAAAGCTTCTCATTACTTACAGCTGCCTGAAATGAAAAACTTTTTTTAACAAATAAAGTTATTTTTCTGACTTTAAACATCAGAAAAGGAAAAAATTACTTTCTAGTACTATGCAATTATTGTTTAAAGAAGCGAAAGTCAATAAAGTTTTCTTCCCAGCTTTTGCTAGCCTTCCTGGATATTTCTGTTTGGGGAGGCTAATCCTTGTTCTCTTCAGTGCTCATTTATCCTGCCTCATCTGTCTGAGCTACATACTTGGGCACGTACCACATTAATCATAGCAAAGTCAATTGCAAGAGCAGCCAGGTAGAGACTTGATTACTGGAAGCCCGAAATTAGTATAGCTGATTATGCTTTGCCCAAAAGGCATTATTCTGGGGGAGGTGTTTATTCATGCACTCTGGAAGTCAGCAGCCAGATGAGAAATCAAGACACATTTTGCCACAGCTCTGGCCTGTGTATTACATTTCAGTCATCCTGCTTTTCTAGGCAGCCTGGGACTATGGTTTGACTCCACAACAGCACATCATCTATATTTTCAAATGTCCTTATTCTGGAAGGGCGTACACTTGACGAACAAGAAGGATGGAGGAAAAGCAGCTGCGCTGGAACATCTTTTTCCCCCCAGTAATGCTCAGAATGGCCACGAGTAAGTGATTATTTGCAATCCCAGGTGAGGGAAAGGGTACAGAACTGTGCTAAAATTTGTTTCTCTGCTGGACTGGGCAGATATTCATGCAACCATCCTGCATCAGGATCTCAGCTGGTCAGGACAAGATACAAACATTCTCCTGTCCTGACTCTAAACACAGTCAAATTTTACTTCTTCCAGAAAACTCCTTGCTCAAGAGATTAAACACTTAGGGAAAAAACCCTTTTATTTTTTGTATCTATAGGTACATTCACAGCCTTTAGGGAGGGTAGTGTTTATTAATTACAGTATTTATTACATCTGAAAACCTTTTTAATTCAGGCTGTTCAAGTGATTAGGAATGATTAATTCTCTAAAAGGAAGATGAGCTCCTAGTGGCAATGATACTCCAAGGACACTAAGAAAAGAGGTTAAAATGCGAGAAACAGTGTTTGGTGCTGAGGGACAGGATAGCATGGCCTGAATGGACAAATTTGTTTGACAGTAGTGCTTAAAACAGCCTGAAACTGAGGAAAAAGAGCCTCAGTAGCACTTCATCCCTTTTCTAAGGAAAAAAAAAGCCCTCCAAATAAACCCAAAGCACAAGACCTAAAGAGAAGACATCAGAACAAAGATTAAATCTTTATTTTCCATGGGAGAAGCTCCCAAATCCAACCTAAAAATAACAAAAATCTTGAGGTATATGGACTCTTACATCACTTAGTTTTCAAAGCTGATTTTGAAAGCACCTATTTTCTATCTGCACTTCTATGTATAGTATATCTTGGCCTTAGCTATATTTTATGAATGAGATATATTACTTATTTTCCATAATTCACTTTTCTCTTGAAACTGGGTTTCATGATAAAGGAAAATGATCAAGGTACAACTGCTGTTTCTAATGATTCTCTGTAGTTACACTTTTGGTACTATAAGGTCCTTATTCTTTACACTATTCACTTCCTGAGCTGTTTCCCTAAGAAATGGTACTAGAGTTGCCACCAAAACCTATACTTGAATTTGTATATTGCACTCTTTAGACTGTTAAAAATGTCTTCAAGATTTGATGGAAGCTATATTTAGCTGTCCAAGATTAAAACCCAATTAATTTGGTTATTAATTCTTAAGCTCTGCAAACTGCTGCCCTGCACGCAAGGGAGAAGCTGCATGTGCAGGCACAGTTGGCACCAGGCAGAGCAGGAAACAAGTGTCTCCGACAGCAGCAGGAGCACGGATCAAGCCATGGCATGTGTTTTATTCCAAGGGCTGCTCAGCCTACTACTCAAATATCTGAGCACAAGAGAATCTGCAGCATCAAGCTAAATATAGCAACAGACCCAATTCTCCAAAATCAGACAAATCATTACAAAGCACTATGAGTGAGGAAAAAAGTGTTGTTTTTCACCAAAAGGAAGGGTTTTTTTAAATAGAGGTTTACTGATAAGGTACAGGTAAAGAGTAATGCATTGGTTTGTACACGACAGGAACTCTGCAATCCCTACAAAAAAAGTAGCTTTTACAAGCAAATAAATTGTTTTTAGCCATAAAGCTTGGACTAAATTCTACAGGCTATTAATTACAGCAATGAGATTTTTTAACAGTACGTAGTATTTACAGTGACTTGCCCTATCATGGAAATACACCCTAAGGCTTTTTGCAAGTTTAACTATTAGCTGCAAACATGAGAAAAAAATATTTTTAACTAACCTAGCTATCCCAGAACACTTGTTTTTTTACAAAACAAACAACACTTGTTTTTTATGCAAACAAAGAGTGCACAACATACTGAAGTGGCTTTTGCTGAGCCTAGTCAATGCACAAGAATGACATTCTCTGACAGAACAGAAAAAAATCTGAATTGGAGCAGAATCAACAACACAATTGTATTCAGCCAAGTTGCTGATGGACTTCTCTGAGAGTTTTAAGACATGAACTGTTGATTTTCTGTTCCAGTAATCTCTTATCAGATTAAACATACCGAGAATAGTCTTATGCATCTTCAACTCAATCCCACATGTTTGTGAAGTCAAGCTTTCTGTTGTTTTTTTTTTTTCCTTTGTTTGTTTAAGGATTTTAGGTCAAAATTTGTATTTTCTCCATAGAGATCCAGATTTCCAGCAATAGTCTCTTCTGTTTAGTATAGCCCTTAAAGTCTTTTTCATCAACCAGAGATTATTTTTTTTTAATGACCTGCACGCACTGCCTTTACACAGAAAAGCCTGTCCTGTCAGAGACAGATGGAAGGTTATTTTGGGCCTCACAGTAACTGTGGGGATTCTCTAGAAGTCATACTGCTTACATCAGGAAGTCTGTAGAGTTTCATTGTTCTTTGTAGAGTCATGTTTCTACTCAAATGTGAAAATTTCACCTCCACCAATTTTCTGGGATTTAGTGATCGATGCCAGTACCTGGAAATAAAACAAAATCATGAATTTAAATAATATTTTATGTGTCAGCATCACTTGCATGCATTTCCCTGCTTTCTTGTTTGCTCATTTTCTACTGTCCAAATCTGTTTCTAACCAAGTCTGTACCACGTCTATAAGAAGGCTGATAAACAAAAAAAATTAAGGAAAAGCTATATCCAAGCAATAGCTTCTAAAAAAGCCTGCTATCACAGTATTTTCAATCTAAGCAAATGCTTTTTAATACAGAATGAGTAAGCACAGGGCTAAACATTTTATTATCTGCCACAGCCTGAAAACTCACCATACATACACAGCAACATTTATTTTCTTGTGCAGACAAGACCCTCTGCTTATGTCTAAGCATTTTTGGAAGGAGCTCTCCCTTTCCTGGGACGTTATTGTGCAACAGAGCATCCCTGGTTATGCTAACACAGCATAGCTTTTTTTTCCCCTCATCATTCCTTACAGAAACTTACAGGATCTTTGGTGTTGATAGGTACAAAACAATTTCAAATCAAAATGTACTCTGTCCTCCAGAAGTCTAAACAACCAGACTAAAACTGCAGGAGCTGAACTTTTCCGAGTAGAGAGAAAACCCATTCCAAGCAAATGAAATTGTATTTGACTCTAACTCTTCCCACGTGGTAGTTTTCCTGTATTTATCAAATGCCAATAAAGTCCTTCTTTCTCTGGGAAAGATGACAGTATTTCAAAAAAGCAATTTATACAATTACCAGAAACACTCTACCATCTCTGGCAAGCAAGCAGGTTAACAGGGAAGTGTCCCAGCAGGGACAGAGGCCACTTGAAAAACACAGGTATACAATGTTGTCATTGCTAGAATGGCTTCCACCAGAAGGTCAACAGAAACATCTGTTAGTCTATTTAAAGTATGCTAAACAAACCACAGATTAAATTCTAGTCTGAGAAGCTGTTTTATCCAAGGCACTAGGAGGGAAGGGGGGTAAAAAAAAACCTACCAAAAAAGCCTGACAAACACTCAGGCCTTCAGTTTCGTCAAGGCCACAACATTTAATACCTTTGAATTTTATGCTTTTACTGTTTTTTGACAACTACCTTAAGTTATCTTAAAATTAACTGTTATAGGAACCAATATTATTAAGAACATCACCTAGGTTACCTGCAAGTGGCCACAGGTTTGGGAAGTACCACTCCAGCAGTGTAAACAGCCTGAAAAATTCCTTCCAAGTTTACTCTTCTGGTAATTTCCCGAATCAGTACAGGTGCCACCCGTTTAGATCTCAGTTTCTTATGGACACACAGAAAATTGATTTCTACCATTTTCTTCACACTAAAAAGACATTAGATAGTGGAAAAATTAAAGAGAGTTACACACTGCAAGCTTCCATTTGTATAACTAGAGTTTTCTATACTGTGACAGAAGAATTTGAAATAAAATAGACCAGCCTGTGACAAAGCCCATCTGCAACAAATACTCATCTATGATACTGCGACTGCAATGGCAAATTGTGCAATATGCAAGCTATGTCTAAGGGGTTTGCAATAGTCCTTTTCCAGAGCTCTATCAAGACTTAACTGATTGCCTTACTTTGAGATTGCAGAATGGCATCCAAACAATGCTATGCGGTGTCATAATGGTTTATGTTTGTCAGTGTATGAAGACCTGGCCAAGAAGTCCAGCTGATTGACTAGAAATGCTTTCCAGCAGGGTCAGAATATTGTATGCCATTATTTGTACCACCCATCACTAAGAAAACTCCTTAAATAAATATTAGTGCTCTTCACCTCCTTCTCTAAGTTCTATATAGCAATGGATACCAGTTTAAGATTTTTTTTTTGTGGCATTATTCTTTTACAAATACGAAAAGTAATGGTGCATTTTACCTGTCATAAATACGAATATTTGCAGGGATGGCACTTATGAATCCTACCAGTTTTTTGTTTGAAGACACTCTAACCCCACAGTGCCATTGCGGTAACCAGCCTGGAGGACGTAATGCCCTAGAATTGATGACAGAAATAATTACAAATTACTGCCTAAGAAGATGTAATAAAAACACCCTTCACTGCACTCCAGCAGAACAGAATGTGGAACTTGCTACTCACCACAGAAGGAATTCAGGTGAATAATCAAACCTAAACATATTATCATCATCTTCTACGTAATTCTCATTTAATAGTGTGTATAACTCCTTCAGCTGAAAACACACACAAAAAAATCCAAAGACTTATCCACATATCAATCAGAATAAACTTGAATTATTTTAGATACATATAAAAATTGTTCTACTTACAACTTCAGCATTGCTAAGATCCAGTGTGTCCCACATAAAACCTTGCGGCAAAGAATATGGCTCTAGGCGGACATTGTCCTTATCGGGTTCAATTGCACCATGTGAAGTTATAACTTCATCTTTTGAGGGAGGAGGAGGGAAAAAAACCCAAAAAACTGTTACATTGCTAGCTTTCCTGATAGTTCTGTAAACTGCATTTAATTTACATCATGTATTTTCTCATAATTATGTGAATGGAACAAGAAGCTTTAAAAAATGCTGAAAAAATAAGCTAGTATTATTAGTTTGCGCTACTTCTCATTCTCATAGACCACATTCAGACTAATGACTGTCTCATCATATTTATAGATATGCAGAGAACCCCTCTATCTCAACTGATATCCTGTATTTCATAACACAGGACAGGAACTTATCAGTACATGCACAGCATTTAGCCAGCCATGAGATTCACAGCATCATCATGAGAAACATGTACTCATAGCTAACAAGCTATGGCTCAGATCCTGTTTACCACTGACTTGAACAGACCTGAACTCAACAGGATTACTCAGGAGCAGTGACATAGCAAAGCCAGGGCATTTAAGAGATACTGGTGGTATGTGAAATGCGTTCCTAAAATCCTAC
>WEIT01036304.1:0-27499 GCA_013389985.1 Dryoscopus gambensis | reverse complement strand
ATTGCATGGAATCTGAAGCCACAGAAGGAGGAGCAAGAAAGTTTATGTAAGATAGTGCTGGAACTTGGATGTTGGCTCTTAGCTTGAAATATGAGTGACATCTAATGTATTTTTATAGGAGATTTTATTACCAATGGAAATTGTTTTTAATTTTCGTGAGCAACAGGCCCTTCAGAACAATAAATCCACAAAATGGTCCAGTTTTGCAAGGACTATAAAGAGTGTCATTACCAAAACAGTTGTTGAAAAATCTTATGCGTGACCTTCTTTATTAAAGCAAAATTTGTTCTCTTCCTTTTGTTAATATTGCCATAGTTCATTTTTATTAAAGCACAGCATATACCACATGAGTGCTGCTCTGTGAACAGAGAGGCTTGGGGAAGGAAGACAAACAACTTCAGAAGAACAACTCCTTTTTCCTGTTCTAATTTCAGGAGTGTCTAACATATTTGATATATCTTTAATGGAACCTTTTTCATTGTCTTGGTAAAAACTGTAGAATGCATTAAGTACATAGAACTCTTGGATCAAATTCCTTAAGTATTCACCAACTAGATTTAGTTAAAATATTTAATATGTGGAACAGCAGATGGCTGATGGAAACTGTTGCTGAGAGATTTATTTTAGTTTAGAAGAACATCCAGATATTTTGTCTTATTTTTTTTATTCATTTGTACCTTATGAACAATTTCAGGTTATATTTTTTACTACTTGTTGTTTTCAGTAGGTGTTGCACTCACACGAGAACTTTTGGAAAAGTAAATTGTGAAAAAAAGTGGCCCTATTGTGCCTGTAATTGTTTTTTTACCTGCAGCCTTCTCAATAAGCCTGAAATGAGAGTAGTACCTGTCTTGCAGATTGCTTCCTAATGTATGAGTTTTTTTCATTAAACAGAATAACATGAATATAACATGAGACAGTCTTGTTTCTCATTATGTTAGTTGGGATTGCTAACGTTTCAACATTGTGTCTAGCTTCATCCATGTTAAATGAAGACTGGAAACCATTCAGCTACCAAACTCCCTAGTGATTCAACCATCTCATTTATTAAATGGTTTTTTTCCTCCTAATCTTTAAAGATTTCTAAATTATAGGATCATTTACATTGCTGTTCAGAAGTAAATGGGTTTTTAGATATCCAGGGTCAAAAGTTGTATGTATTTTGTATTCATCAATACAGCAATCAAAATAAATCCATGATTGATTCCGGTTAGCAAAAGAGCATTGGGGGGAAAAGGTTTTATTATGACAATAGAATGATATTTTCTATGCTCCTCATGAAGCCTTGGCCAAAATATTCCTTTACTGGTGTTTTTTAAGAAAAAAATTGAAACTTTAAAAGTAAGTAAGTAGAAATTAGTTGTATTGATGAAGTAAAGGGAATTGAACTTTCTATTTTAACATTCACTGAAAAATCTGATACATATTGGTATTTTGACACTGTTTTTTCTCATTCAAATCATATGCTCTGAGCATGACAGCATTGAAATAGGGATATAAAAATGTGAGGAAGATGACTTTTGTTTGGACTAGTAGAAAAGAAAAATAAAACTGATGCCACTAGATGGAAGCAAGAAAAAAACCCCTTTATATTGCTTGGAACCTACCGGTCTGACATTCTTGCACTACAATGTTGCAGTCTGTTGCAACTTTCCCGAAGACAGTTTTGCCAGCAGGAAAGAATAGGGAAGGGTCTTTGCTTAGGTATTTCCAGAGATGTTTATTTCTGCCCCCACACAGGTCCCCGTCAGGGAGCAAAAGACAAGCCTCATGGGAAAAACTCCAACATAAAGGATTTTAGGGGCAGAGGGAACTTTCAGAATGTCCCAGGGTATGCTCCCTCCCCTTTCCTCCCAGGGGGAAGGCGGGGCAGCCCCACGGAGAGGGGAACCCCCACACTACAACATAGTGTTTGACACCTGAAATGATCGCCAGATACCAGAAATGACTGCCAAACTCTAGTCCATCTGCTGTAGGTGTGGCCGGGGAATACTGCTTAGCAAGTCTTTAGGAATATGCATTTTCAATTTATTTGTTTTTAAAGGCTGATGAGGATGAGATTTGTCACAGGTTCTCAGGGTCATTACCTGACATTAGGATTCTCAGGGAAATGAAAAGACATCACTGACATTTGGTACAGATTTATTTGGTTACAGGTTGAGGCCTATTTATTAGTGATGGTGCATTAAGTGCAGTTTAGTATACAAATATAGTATCAATAAGAGCAGAGAAGGAAAAAATTATTATATGTAGTATGACTAATATGAGACTTTAGCATACACTTCAGAAAGGAGATTTGGGGTTCATAATACAAATACTTCACATTTTGATAAAAACTGATAATAGATTTGCTATTGGTATGTAAAAAAATGTGTAGTTTTCAACAAAAGATGCAGTTCTTAACTTTGTCCATGAAAGTAATTTTGTTCTGGTAGCTTTATGGATGTACAAGTTGTAATATTATTTCTTTCCCTTCCTTCTCTGAAACCTCTGGGCTGGAACCATGCTTTGTTGTTATGCACCTGGACGGTTTTGGTCAGAAGTTAATATTAGTAGCTGATTATTGACCATTAAAATAACTTTCTTGTACGTGAAAGCTCACCAGTTTTTCAGGGAGCATCCTGGAATCTCCAGGTTGCTGTTAGTTCATTAGACACCATGAAGTAAAGTAACATTCTGTTATTTATAGACCTACTCCCAGTCAAAGAGTAGAATGACTTTCATTAATATTAATATACTTAGAACAGGATAAGGGAAGATGAGGGACAGAAGGGCTGAAAGCCACCTTTAGTTATTACCAGATAACTTGTCGCTATCTCAAGTGATGTTTCATCTGTGAATAAAGGCAATATTCTTTCTCTTGTGCCCTAATTTCTTTAATGACAAGGTATTTTTAAGTAGTCTATTCAGGTACTAAGTGATAAATTAAGTGGAATATGTAGTAAATCTGGACTACAGGAGATATTCTTACTAGCTATGATTTACTTTTACAACTAAATAATACAAAGTGAACAAGTGTAGCCATGACTTACTCAGAATAAAAGAGATGAATGAGTAATATTAGAGTAATATACATGCAACTTTAATAATGTATCTATAATTAACTTACATACTATGCTTATTGTAGGTATACCACACTGATAAACTTCATATGATGACAGTTCAAAACGATGAAATGCAACTCAAAAATAAAATACTGAATTAAAAACAGAGCCAAACCTCCTGAACTTAAAAGACTTTTGGATAGAAAGACAAAAGAAAATTAAAATATTTTTTGCCTTCTTTTCCCAGTGCTCGTATGAGCAGTGATTTGTTTTTGACAATTATTCGAATCTTTTTCAAAAATGGTGATTCATAAAAACAAAAGATTAGTAGAAAATAAAAAATTATAGTTCATTAGTTTTTTCTAGAAAGCTGGCATAGTTATTATCCCTCCTTCCAAGTTTCTGTACTTGTCTGTAAACTTCTTAAAAGATGTGATTGTTTTGGGAGTGTTCTTATCGTTGTTGTCAGGTGCTGGAATTCTGTTTCATTCTCGCTGCGTATCTTCATCCTGTAAGGATTTCTTGACACATGAGAAAGGAGTATTTTCCATGCAACTTGCCAACATACCTCTAAGCATCAGTTCCTGAACAATCACAGGATGCCAAAGTCCAGAGGTTGGCTACATTTCCTCAGTACATGTATAAAGAGCAGTAAAAGTGACTCTCATCAAGAAACTGTACTACTCAGGGAGAGTTGGTCACTGATCTGATTAGCATATTGAGGTTGTGGGAACATCTTGATGAGCATTAAAGACTTTTTCAGCTGTATGGTATTTGGAGGTCTAGTAGAAATTTTCACTGGGAGGCAACCACTGGACCAGTAAGTCATTTAAGTAATTTGATCATGCTCTGGCTTATTTTCCTTTTTCCTTCTCCCTAACAACTTTTCACCTTCTGAGCAATTTGAACAAGCTTCTTCTTCTTCTGCCTTAGTAGAGTGACTCACTGGCTAATCAGAGGCCTTTTGGAGCTTGCTTCTGGCCAACATCTTTTACTGAGATGCCTGGGGAATATATGGGAAGTATTTGTCTCTAATTATCCATCTTAAAAGTCACTGTTGGCATTTCTTACAGAGTTTCAATTTCTCCTTGTTTTCTGAAAAAATGTCAGTTTCTTTTTCTAAATATTCTTCAGCTCTGCATTTTCTTCTTTGACATTGTGCCTTTTGCACCACTTAAATTATTACCCCATGAAGGACAATGTGTATGCCTGAATATAGGTACGTATTTCAATTATTTCAAATATATAACAAGATTCTTTCATTCTGATTATTATACTTCTTTGTGTCTTGGATGACTTGGGAAACAATCTCTTTGGAAACCTTTCTGTGTCCCCTATTTTCTGCTTCCCCTCTTAAAGGCCTTAAACATACAGACTGGTCCTGTAATTCTGTATAAATAGTTTAGATATGATGTAGTGTCCTTGGAAAGAATTTGTGGTTTTTTTTTTTNAAACAAGTTAGCTGTGAATGTTTACCCTGATTTGATCTGCAACTCTTGGTCTGCTTAATCTTCTGTTGTGTGTGGACCACTGGCTTCAGTATTATATATATAATATAATATAATATATATTATGATATACTACTTGCATGTTTTGCTGTGTCACAAGTGGCAGTAGAAAATTATTCTCCCACGTATTATTAATAAAACTTTAGGAGGAATATATTTTTTGTTATACGTGAATATTTAAAGTTTCATTCAAATATGTATCAACTTACATTAAATATCTTCAGTTTGCAGGAATGCACCTCAAACACATTTATTTCACCACAGGGTCTGCGATGTGCTGAGGCAGGGCAGAGATCTATTGGATAATTTTTCTATAGAAAAGCTGTAATTGTTCTTCTAAAGGAGGCCAAACAGTTTGATAAACATACAGCAAATCATATCTAGTGGCTCTCTCCACTTTAATAAATGTGGATTTTTCATAGTTGCTATGCTTCTAAAGTATTTCAGTAATCCTTCATAATCAAGGATGTTTTTTATATAGTAAAAGTCAGTTTTTGTTAGATTACAAAAACAATGTATTTTTGGTGGCTTTATTTTTTATGTTTTACATTGGCACATAGCAATATTTACTGTCATTCTTAACTGTTTTTCTTGTCTCTTGTCAGTTTAACTAGGGCCTTTAATCTTGTTTAAATGTCTTGTTTGTTCTGCCTCCATTTCTGATCTGTAATAAAATTAATAGATATGTCCCAATGTTACTCTTGAGTAAGGTAAAACATCGACATTTTTGAACACTAGAAGCCAATAATTTTTTTTCTCCATGGAAGAGATGGTGATTGATGACATTGCCAGGTATGCTTAGAACAATTTCTCTATTATGAAACAAAAATGTTTTGTCTCTGCTTAACTGTTTCATTTTCTAATTAGGATGCTAACATCAGTGAGTCCCTTGTGTTTTCTTTCTCTTTGAACTATTCAATCTAGGTCATACTTTCTGCACCTTTCTGCATGGCACACTGAAAATTAGACAAGGTTAGAATTAGATATAGGCTAAAACACCTAGAAATAATTTTAATAGTTATTCAGCTTAAACCTGTGGATAGCCTACAAGGATTTTCATCTGTATTCAGGCTCAGCTCTACAGCACATTAACTCATTTGCAACCCTTAGTACTTTATGGCAATATTTCTATCCTGAGCTTGCTAACACTACATTAGCTAATGTTTATATATATGAATGATTGTGAGCTGTTGGAGTGGGTTTTTTCCACTTATTCACAATCATAAGTAACAAAAAGAATGAAAAAGAATTTGCAGATTATTTAAAAGGTCACAGCTTTCAAACAAAACTTAAGTAATCTTTCATTTAAGCTTCCCTATCATTAAAATATTATTATTTATTGCAGATTTCAGAGCCTTCATAAACCAGCTTTGACTGCCTAAGCTATACCTAGATAAAACTAAGAAGGAAATTTTGCTACAGAAAAATATCCCTTTGCAAATATCCCACAGAAAAAAAGGTGAGTTAACAAAGAAATCCAATCTTCGCATTGAACAATTACTATATTTAGGGCAGATTTCTACAGCAGTACTTACGTGCTTAATTCCCAATGATTTCAGTGAAGAGGTGGGGGGAGGATGGCACTATGCACCAAGTCTTTTATAATAGCTGTCTCCATAGAGAGAACTGTGCACTTTCCTATTTTAAACATCCAGGGCCAGCACCCATCAAGAAAGGCAGAATGAAGATGTTGCTTAGTTTGAAGAAGAGTCAGAGAGAGGACATTATAAAATACACTCAAAACTCTTTAAGAACAATAAAAGAATAATTGCACCAACAGCTTTTCGGAAAAGAGGTAATAGGGTTAGACTGCAGTGAGAAAGCTTGAAGTTAGGTGCAAAAAGTATGACAGTTTCCTTGCAGTAATAATTGTAAGGTAAAAATAAGGCTTTTTAAGATTAAGCTACAGTGCTTCTGACCATCGGTATGATCCTGGGTACTGCTGATGCTGCCTTAAAACAGGTTTGTGGTCTAGATTACTCTTGAAGTTTCTTGTAGCTGTGGTAGTTTAGCAACCACTAAAACATAAAAACAAGAAACACCATTACAAAAAACTTAGGTAACCTGGATGATAGCAAAGGTTGCCTTTTATAACATCATGGAGAGTTTTAAGCTAGAAGAAACCTCTGGAGATCATCTAGTGTAATCTTCCCTTGAAAGCAGGACCTTAGATTAGACTATCCGGGACTCTGTCAAGCCAACTCTTTGATATTTCCATCAGGGAAGATTGCATCACATCTCTGTGCTACCCATCTCAGTGTTTTAACTGTTCTCATGGTGAAGATATTTTTTTTTTCTTATAGGCAAATAGAATTTCCCAAGTCAACTTGTGCTCATTGCCTCTTTTCCTGTCACTGTCCACTCTTGAGGAAGAGGAATTTCTATGTTCTCTATAAATATTTTTCATGTTTTGTAAGTGGATTGATAAGATTGCTGATGTTACCAGCAATCTGCATTTCTATTGAAGGGATACCAAAGTTTTGATTTGTGTCATGGTTTGATGCTGGCCCAATGCCAGGAACCCACAAGAGTCCCTCACTCGCCCTCCCATACCACAGCTGGGCAAAAGGAGGGAAAAGAGGAAAAAGGGTTAACGGAGGNGGGCAGGGGGCTTTTGGTCAGTCCATCACCAGGATTTTCTTCCATTGCTCCAGGAGAAGAGTCCCTCCCGGGGAGGCCGTGGGGTCCCTCCCAGGGGAGACAGTTCTCCGTGAACTTCCCGGTGTGGGTCCACTCGCACGAGCAGCAGCCAAACTGCCCCTGCTGCAGCATGAGTCCCTCCCACGGGCACACAGTCCTCCCAAAACTGCTGCAACGTGGGTCTCTTCCCACGGGGTGCTGTCCTCCAAGGACAGGCTGCTCCAGCCTGGAAGCAAGGGCCCTCTCTCTCCACCAGGTCTTCCACTGGACCACAGCCTCCTCCAGGCACCCACCCGCTCCGGCGTGGGCACCTCCCCCATGGGCTGCGCGTGGATCTCTGCATTGCCTGTGGACCCATGGGCTGCAGGGGCACAGCTGCTTCACCATGGTCTGCAGAAGACTCTTGCCTTTGGTGCCTGGAGCACCTCATCCCTCTCCTTCACTGACTTTGGTGTCGCCATGTTGTTTTCCCTCACATGTTCTCACCTCCTCCTCTTCTCTGACTAGCAGCAAAAACCCATGACTTTGTTTTGATTTTCTTCTTAAATATGTCATCACCGAGGCGTTACCAGCCTCTCTCATTGGCTCAGTTCTGACCAGCAGCATTTCCATCTTCAGAGCCATCAGCCTTTGCCTCTGCCCGACATGGTGGGAAGCTTCCAGCAGCTTCTCACAGGAGCCATCTTTCTGGCCCCCCTGGTACCCAAAACCAGGCCGTGCCAAGCCAATACAATATGTATATGACTTTCCCCTCAGAGCTCTTTCTTGTTTTACCTTAATCTCAAAACAAAACCCAACAAACAAAAAAGAAACCCAGAAAACCAAGTCCACTTTGGAGCATGTGTTTTCAAGTTTCTCAGTATGCTCAGTCTTAAATCAAGACTTCGTCCTCAACAGAATGCCTCTGACAATATATATCCTTTTGTTTAAGCACTTCCTAGGATGCTACTATTACTGATGAGAGAGAGGTACTATAGCCTGCAGTCAGGACTGCCAGCCAGCTTTCACAGGAGTGTGGCAGAGAAAAAGCTTCAAGAGATTCAACTACTTTTAATAATTAAGTAACAGTTTTCAAATGTGGCATTTTTATATTAGAGGAATAGTGCTATAATTTGATACTCATATTTATTATGCTCTATATTTGTTTTTATGAATCCAAGAAAACAAGAGAGCGGAGAAAGAATTCCTTAACCCTGATTACTCTTCACAGATCAAATGCAATATCGTAGAGCTATCCTGAAGTGCCTCTAAGATTTCTTACAGCATGGTTTCTTACAATTCTAAACTGGTTTTACAGTAAGTAGTCATATTTTCAATTGATTTACTTGAATCTTATGCCATTATCAGGGATACTTACGTAAAAAATTGTTGGTGGCAATATTAACTTATCTCACAGTTGTTATGAATAAACAAGGAGAGTTGGCTTTAGTAGGCCCAACAGTTAAAAGGTTAGAATGTTTGCTGTTAGACAGTGGTTACAGTTAATTACTTAATTGTTAATAAAATTTATTGTTGAAATGAAGTGTTAATAAGGTTAAGAGGAGGATCTTGTTAGCTCAGTTACTGTTAAAAATTATTTGTGTGATTACTTTGGGACATGTGGCTGAATAGTTCTAGGGTTGTTTTATGTATTAGTGATAGGCCTGAAAATGATTGACAAGCAATCCTCTAGAAGAAAGGTGGCAACTGTGATTAGCATAAAGGGATAACCCAGGGACCTGCATCGGGTAAGAGGTTAACCAATCACTCGACAAAATCATCTCATCATAATGGACCAATCATCTGGCCAGCAAATTAGAATGCTCCAATCTATACACTCCTGGAGGAAGGACCCTTGGGAGAGGAGTGGGACTCTGGGAAGGGTTATAAAAAGGGGCGTTCCTTACGATTGCTTGGTCTTTGACCACTCTGCTTGACAGTGGGCAGGCACCCAGTGTGATCCTTTCTTCAGGGGAGTTGGCTAATCAGCTGTGAAGACTCTAATTGTTCTTTCAATAAACTTGTCAATTTTAATGAATTGGTGCTCATTTATTCAATGTTTTTATAAGAATTTTTTTTAAAAAGGCAATATTTATCACATTTTTTAAAACATCCAAAACTACTTGGTTATTTCTGATGTTTTTTGCTCTTATGTACCACTTACGTAGTTAAGAACTGACTATCTCTTCATGTCTAATGTTACCATATATTCTTGGTATACAAACTGATTCCACAAAATGAGTATGTTCAAGAAGAGTTCCTAGTCTTCAGTACTGAGGACACAGTGAACATGAGTGACCTAAAATATGTTGCCATAAATGGTTGTAATTGTTTTCAAGTTCTTGAAGGTACTCTAAACCATAACTAGGGATTAGGAATGAACTAAAATCCATTCTATAGCTGGAAAGCCAAACTTACCTCCACCTGGATTTAACTCTTGTTGAACTGCCACAACCCTTGACATTTCAAATGCATTGACTATTTTATCATTCCATTCCTACGGATCTGCTTTGTTGAGACATAATCCAAAGTAACAGATCCAGAAATAGAAGAGGGTTTTTTTTATTTTAAAGTTGACTTGCTGTGTCACACCTTATTTGTCATGCCGTTCCGCATCTCGTAAACAACCAAATACAATGATATGCTCCATAAAATATGAGTTATGTCTCCAAGATTCTATTCAGGTTGTTTCCTTTTCTTATGGCAGTACATGTACATGTCCTTTATATGCAGCTGATGGATCTTTGCTCATCATTTCTTGAAAAGGTAAATAGTGAATGGAAGTTAATATTTGTGACATTCATTCTGTCTTTATAGAAATATATAGTAACTTGCTAGTCTAAACTCAGATTCTATTGCTTTGTTTTTGGTTTGATTGTTTCGGGTTTTTTGGTGACAAAACCATAGGTACTTTTAAACCTACCATGATTTTCAGAAAGTGGATACTTAGTATTTCTAAGAGGCCGGACACTTCTGTCACAAACACCTTACTCGTATTTGCCTCCTATTTATGATAATCTTGGCCACTTATATAGGATACAAAACTTTGGCAAGAGAACAATCACTCAGCACAGTGGTCACTTGAGAAAAAAATGCTTCTTTGCAAACAAACAGATTATCTACAACACAAATCCTTCTGTTCCCGCAGTCTGCTTTCAGTTGTGTCAGAAATTAAGAGTAGTGTGATGGTTTGAGAAATGCTGTCAGCTGCTTAGTCTTTATGCTGACAGATGCAGAATTGGAGTCTGTGAAGGAAAGAACTTACTGCTTTGAAAAAGAGAAAAGTGCTTTCTTAGGTAACAGAACAGACAAAGCAAGTAAACAGTCTGAACTTAATTCAAAGTTCACTGATGTCAACAAATTTCTTTCCCTTGACTTCTGTAACTTCTGAACAAAGTTGTTTGGGAAAAGGGCGATAAATGTATTGGCATTAGTGCTAATCTAACTTAAATACTATATAAATCTGCTCCATGTATTTGCTGTCAATTTTATGGATGTTTCATTCACTTAGAAAACAAACAAATGCACAATGTTCTGTTTGCTTTAGTATGCAAGAGATTTGAGTGCTTAAGAAGTTAATTTACATTCATTGTTGCCTGTAAAGATGCCATTTGTGTGGAAACTCAGTGAGACATATGATAAAGCCAACTTTGGTTCTCAGGTGATAAGAAAATATCATTCCTAAATCTGTTTCATAGGGTAATTTAAAAAAAAAAAAAAAAAAGAAAAAAAGAAAAAAAAGAGAAGATACTAGACTGAAGATTCCCAGAAGCAAAGCAATATATGGGCTTAGCAAAGCCATAGGGAAGGTAATTCCAATCAGACAGTTATAATGAGATAAGCCAGATGGATAGGTTCAAAACCAGTTTTGACTTTAGGAAATTAAAAAGAAAAAAGGCAGAAAATTTGGAAGGTGCTAGACGTATGTAATATAAAGCCCTTACCATGATAAAGAGAAAAGCTAGAAATAAATATCAGATTTGGAGGATTAAGGTAAAGCAGTGTTGTCTGCACCTTTATTTCAGCAGCTTATTTTAATCAAACTTTTTATTTTTGTTTAAAGCTACCTTTTTATTTAAAATGAAGCTACAACTAATCTAGAAAACAGTTATCAATCAATCCAAGTTACTAAGAATTCAGTGTGCATTTACATTCATCTGTTTCCTTTTCTGAGCTCTGCATAACAGTTCTGTCCTGTGATGAAAAAAACATGGTTTTTTTAAGGGGCAGGTGGAAAGAGAGAGAGAGGGAGAGATGCTGTGTTCTCTTCCTCTGACTCAAACAGAAAATGCAGATAAATAATAAATACAATTTTTGTGATGTCTGAGAATTTTCTATTCCTAAGAGGTGTTTCCTATGGATGAGATATTGTGATTCTCATGCACCTTGAGATGTACAACAGGTTGAAGATCCTACTTAACATCTCTGATTATACCATATTCAAGGCAAACCATAAAGTTATAAAAGCGGAATCCTTGAAACTGCAACTTGCTAGACTTCAGACTGTTGGTGATTGAAACTCGGACTCAAATCCTGTATCTGGTTCCTGGATCTGAATCGTTTATTCAAAAGGAACGAGCTGCTTTTATACACTTCTTTAAGACACAGTATTTCCTTACATGGCAATTCTCACTACACAACCTATCCCGTGTTGCCACATCAGGAACGCACCTTCTAAATGTCCTTCTGCGGGGTGATCACGCACTGTTCACCCGTCTGTCAGCTTCTGGCAGGCTCCTCTTCGTAGGGGTCTGCTGCGTGGCACCTCCTCTGGCCAGGGTCTGTGCCGCCATGGGCTCCTTTGTGCTGCCACGTGCTTCTTATCTTTCCCCATAATTAGACCACTTCCTTTATTTCAAAACCAAAACCACTGAAGACAAAACATAAAGGCACGTAATACGAAAGTTCAGAAGAAATCTTACTCCCAAAACTCTCTTGCTCCCTAGCATTTTTGACTAAGGAGATGCAGTACAGCAGTTTAGCTGAAGTTAAAGCTTCAGAAATATTTAAAACAAACAAACAAATCTAAAGAGGTTTAGATAGACTTGAGATCTCCAATTTCTGCAACTTCATCTAACACCACCATCCCTCTTTTGAGTATAAGGGCCATCTGAAAGCAGCAAGATGCCTGCATTTGATCTTCCTCAGCCAAGCCCAGGAATTTAGAGACTTGAACTAGGCAGGCTGTATGGAGGAAGCAGCTTTTTAATGTCTGAATGCCATGGACAATTTAAACACTGTCTGCTTTTCCTGAAATATTGGGAGTGTACTGATGAAAGAGAAAGCTTTGTGTCCAGATTTGATGTAGGTGCCACCAGTTGTGCCCCACTGAACATTGCGGACTTCCTAAAACAAGGATGGATTTTGCAGGGAATATTTCTTTCTCCAATATCTAAAGTAACATGAATGTTTAATACTTCAGTTCTGCAGTATAGGTTTTTAAGAGTTGTCATGGTTTGACACTGGCCCAATGCCAGACACCCACGAGACTCGCTGGTTCACCCTCCCCTGCCACCGCTGGGCAGAGAAAAGAAATAAAAAAAGTTAATGAAGGCTCCATGAGTTGAGGTAAGGACCGGGACAAAAAAACCCCAATACTTCACGGGCAAAACCAGACTTAATTTAAAACTACAAAGTGAAATTTCTTGCTAACAGAATTAGAGGAGGCTAACGAGTGTCACGATGACCGCCTTCGACACCACCGGCTAGTCCCTGTTGTTCGCGGCAAGAGTGGGGAGTGGCTCAAGATCAAAGAACTGGCACCACTCCTTTGAAGCCCCAGCTCCTTCCAACTCCCGGGGAGCTGAAGCTCCAAGGCAGGCTGTGGTCAGGCAACCCCCAACATGAAAGGAAGTGAAGGGATGTGGGGAGACTGGCCTCATAGCTTTTTCCAGAGATCTGCACCAGAAGAAAGCCGACGAGAACAAACCCCGAAGCAGCATGCGCAGCACTTTTTATATAGGGGTTGTACACAATTGGAGATTCAATAGGGACTGCTGAGGGGAGGGTTACATCGGGAACAGGCGGGTACAGACTCCAATGGGGTGGAGGGGCGGAGGAAGGAGGGTCAAATGGGCCAATGGGGCATTGAGTGAAGGATGGGTTGTCTCTGGGGAGGCAGGGTCTCAGGAGATTGATGGGAACCATATAAGGGGAAACTGGTGGGGCCTGGGTGACAGACAGGGAATGGTCTGGAACAAGGGGAGGGGTTCGGGTGACTGGCAGGGAAGGTGCTGGAAATAGAGGCGGGGAATAACCATAAATGGGGGACTGGAGGAGCGGCTAAGAACTGGGATATACCAACCGGGAACATGGGGTAGGGGAGGATCAGGGACAAACCATCACAGAACTAGGGATACAGAGACTGGGGAAATACAATCAAGCAAAGGTAAAAACTTGCACCACCACAAACGAGAAATAAATTAAGCCATTAAAACACCTTTTCGCCCCAGCCCCTCCCTCCTTCCCACCGACAGCACAGGGAGACAGGGCAGGGGGGTTTGGTCAGTTCATCACTGAGATTCTCTTCCCCTGCTCCACCAGAGGAGTCCATCCGTGTGAGGCTGTGTGGTCCCTCCTACAGGAGACAGTTCTCTGTGAACCTCTCTGATGTGGGTCGACTCTCACAAGCAGCAGCCAAACCCCACCTGCTGCAGCGTGAGTCCCTCCCACGGGCACACAATCCTCCCAAAACTGCTGTGGCGTTGATGTCTCCTTCCATGAGGTGCAGTCCTCCAAGGACAGGCTGCTCCAGCCTGGCAGCAAGGGCCTGCTCTCTCCACCACGTCGTCCACTGGACCACAGCCTCCTCCAGGCATCCACTCACTCCAGCGTGGGGACCTCCCCCACGGGCTGCAGCTGGATCTCTGCATTCCCCATGGACCCATGGGCTGCAGTGGGACAACCTGCTTCACCATGGTCTTCATCACGGCCTGCAGAGGAATCTTGGCTCTGGCGCCTGGAGCACCTTCATCCCCTCCTTTTTCACTGACCTTGGTGTCGCCATGTTGTTTTCCCTCACATGTCCTCACCTCCTCCTCTTCTCTGACTAGAAGCAAAACCCCCATGACTTTGTCTTGATTTTCTTCTTAAATATGTCATCACAGAGGTTTTACCAGCCTCTCTCATTGGCCCAGTTCTGGCCAGCAACATGTCCATCTTTCAGAGCCATCGGAGACTGGCTCTGCTGGACATGGTGGGAAACTTCCAGGAGCTCCTCACAGGAGCCCCCTCTGTGGCCCCCCTGGTACCCAAAACAAGGCCATGCAAAACCAGTACAAGAGTGTTGTTCTTTTCCAGTGGTGATTTGCCATTTGGTTTCGTCTTTGCTATTTACAAGGAAGGGGGTTTTTCTGTCCTTTAATCTGTCTTTTGGAAGTATTCACACCTTGAGAAACCCTCTTATGTGCTTTGTGGGTTGTTGGGTGTTTTGTGTCCTTTTGCAGGGTATTGCCTAAGCAAATCTCCAACTTCCCAGAAATTGTCCTAGTAGGTCTTGTAATAGAGCACAGACTTCTTAAATGTACTAATTAAATGATTTGGCAGCATTTTTTTATTTCATACCTGGTCAAAAAGTCATACTGTAGAATTCTACTCAGAGCTTGACAATAGATCATTTCTTTCAGTATTTCATTTATAAATTCAAAAACTACAGCACAAATTTATCCTCTATTCTTGTAGTTCAGAAGCCTTTGGGATTAACAGTGCAAATTAAAAGTGAAAATGGAGTTTTTCCCCATTTCCCCACTTTAACTTCACAAAAGGAAGAAATTTGTGTAAAAAATGTATATGAATATGGATTTATAAAGTGAACTTTATTGAAATTTGCTCCAAATTACCTGTGTGCAATATTAAAAAAAATAAAAAAGAAAAAATATACTATTGAAATAATAATTTATCTGTAGTTAAATGTTTATATTAAACACAGGATTATCTCCTATATTTTAATGCTTACATTAAACTTCTGGGGGAAAAGAAGCTTAATAAGACACAATCACTTCATCAATATGACTGATGTTTTAACATTGTATGTAAAATTAGCTGGACAAAATTCAGGACCTAAGCATAGATATCATTACAAGTTAAATCTGGTGAAAGAAGATCACCAGTAGTTGCTCATATTAGTTGCTAACTTCAGGTCTTGGGTAAATCTGCATGAAAACGGAAGTGAGCATTGAAAGTGTTAAACTACAGTGATTACAACTTCATCTCTAGCAGCAGTTGCAATAGACCTGTGCCCTCTGGATAGGCAGTGTTAAATTGCTGATCAGGAGAAGCAAGTGTCAGTGACCCTCCCCAGCCCAAATGTGTACACATTGTTTGTTTCTACCCTGACCAGCATCTGCTGCACTAAGCTTAGATCTGCAAGTTGCAAACAGAAAAGCTTTTGGCAAATTGAATTTTGCTGACAAATTGATAGAAGAAGCTAAGACAGCTAGCAATATTTTTATAAGGCTCCTCTTACTGCTTCTGAAAATGTCCCTCATCCCTAATCTGTTACAGGGCTAGCTCATCTCATCAAAAATTTCTCAGATGTCTACAAAAACCTGTGAAGTAACTTACACCACTAGAAGAAGTGGCCAAAACTTGTTTTGCTGGTCATTATTTTTCTACTGTTTAGTTATATGTTGCTGTCATTTCATATCCTCACATTGTCTCTTGACTTATGTTTAAATTGCAAATTATCTGGGACCTGGATCTTCCTTTTCATATAGGTGCATACAGTGTCTCATACAAAGTGGTCTGTGAAGCTCATCAGCAGTAGTGGAGATGTATCTCAGATGCAGGTACATGGAAAAGAACGATTGAAATAGAGCATTTATGTATAGCATAACCTTTTCAAGTATTTTCAGAAGAACTAAATATAAGATATTTATGTCATTAAACAGAGATTAGAGTTGTTACATATTTATGTCTAACTAGGAAAATCACTCTAATTGATTAAATCTTAACTCAGAGCTTGAACAAAATATATACAAAAATCACAGAACTTCTCATGTGTTTATGAAAGCATAAGAAAAATGATACATTGAGATTAGCTGCTGCTTCAGTCTCAGAAATTTAAAAATATAAGGATACTAGGGTGAGAATTGAAGTGAAAAATTACCTCTGTAGACTTAGAAATCCATGCTGTATGTGGTGGAACGGAAAAAAAGGTATAATTCCTGTGTAAAAAAACAATCCATGTGAAATCAATTGTCATATTTTTACTTAATTATGACCATAGAAGATTCAGTTTATTAAAAAGCGTGTCTCAACTCTTGTTTACATGTATACTGCAACTGAATTTGGTAGACTTAAGTTATGACTTATAGTAAAATATGATAATATTTTAGAGACTGTTAGAGGTCCAATTACTGCCACCATTTTGCATGAATAGAGCTTAACCCTTCTATATGTAGTAAACATTTCCAGTAATAATGAGAAAAAAAAGAATTTTGTTTATGCCATTCCAAAAATCAAAACTATCTATTTAGTTGTATGCAAAGCCATCTAGTGAAAAACTTGACATTAAATAGTTAGGTCCTGTTGCTAACAATGTTATAAACTTGCTAAAATCTGTCAATATTGCAGAATTACAGAATTCTTAAGGTTGGAAGGGACCTCTGGAGACCATATAGTTCAATCCCCCTGCCAAGGCAGGGTCACCTATGACAGGTTACGAAGAAGCACATCCAGGTGGGTTGTGAATGTCTCCAGAGAGGGAGACTCCATGACCTCCTTGGGCATCTTGTTCCAGTGCTCTGCCACCCTCAATATAAGTAAGTTTTTCCTTATGTTGAGGTGGAACTTCTTGTGTTTTAGTTTACTGCCATTGTTCCTCATGCTGCCTCTGGGCACCGCTGAAAAGGGTCTGACACCATCCTCGACAAACGCCTTTAAGATATTTTTACACTTTAAGGAAATCACCTCTCAGTCTTCTCTTTTCCAGACTAAATAGGCCAAGTTCCTGCAGTGTCTCCCCATAAGAGCTATGCTCCAGAATGCATGTGTGTGATTAATATACAACCTAAAGACCTGAGCTATTTGACAGAATGGTTGAGGTTGGAGTGGTCTTTGGAGATCACGCAGTTCAATTTCTCTGATGAAGCAGGTTCAGCAGTTGCACAGGATCATGTCCAGGCAGGTTTTTGAGTATCTCCAGAGAAGGGTAGTCAAAAACCTCCCTGGACAGCCTGTTCCAGTACTCTGTCACTCACAAAGTAAAGACTCTGTCACTCACAAAGTAAAGAAGTTTTTCTCATATTTAGATGGAACTTGCTGACTTTCATTTTGTGCCTGTTGTCCCTTTTCCTGTATCTGGGCATCACTGAGCAGAGCCTGGCTGCATCCTCTTGCCCACTGCCCTTATGATACTTGTATACATTGATAAGATCCCCTTTCATTCTTCTCTACTCCAGGCTAAACTACTCCCTCAGCCACATAAGTGAGATGCTCCAGATCTCTAATAACCTTCACAGTCCTTCACGTGACCCACTCCAGGAGCTCCATGTCTCTCTTGTCCTGAGGAGCCCAGAACTGGACACAGTTCTCCAGATGTGCTTCACCAGGGCTGAGTAGAGGGGCAGGATCCCCTGCCTTGACCTGCTGGGAATGCTCTTCCTAACGCACACCAGGATACCTTTGGCCTTCTTGGCCACAAGAACACACTGCTGGCATAAGGACAGCTTCTTGTCCAGCAGGAACCCCAGGTCATTCCCCACAGAGCTGCTTTTCAGCAGGCCAAAGTTGCCTCTCTTGAAGTCCAGGGTAAAGTCTACATCTGAGTGTTGTAAAGGAAAGAATTACTTAAGAGCTAAGTATGAAATGATATATGAAATGATCAAGACATCAATTTATAAGTGGAATCAGAAAAAAAGGGAATAATTTTTGAAGAGTGCTTTATTATAACACTTGACATCTACCACTTCTGGCAAAAGATAAAAGGAACACTGGGAAAAAACCATGAATATAGGAGCCTGGTGTTAAAGGCTGTATGTAGTGTAGTGGCAGTGGATGCAGGGAGAAAAAAAACCAACAAGAACAAACCTTGTTTTAGAAAAATACAGTGGGCATTTTTACGGATCTGTTTCTAACTCCTTGTGCAAAAATCTGCTGATAGTGTAAGAAACACTTTTTGCAAAATCATACTGAAGGCTTCCCTATCAGTGTGAAATATCTGAAAAGGAATGGCAATATATATTAGGGGAGAAAAGGTAATTTCAGTAAAATTTTAAGAAGGTGGAATTGGAAGCTTTTGGAGAGGATAACAATGCTTAAATTATATAGCCTTTATGATGCAAATTACCTGATGTGAACGCATATTTTGTCACTTGGGATTATTTTTAAGGTTATTTCAGCACAGGTTATCTGAAGGGAACAAACTTCCTGCTATAGTTTAGAGTTTTTATTTGCAGTTGCTAACCTGATTGGGGACATAGAAAAGAATGTAAGGCAGAAATTTTTGAGATAAGCCTCAGAGTATGCTGTCATTGAAAATAACATTGCTGGAAAGTTAAATATATCTTTCTAAAATGACAGAGTTACACAAATCTAGTATGTTTCAAAATACTTTTTGAAAATATTTATGTTTACAAAATCCTTTTCACGAGTTCCTGGTTTGCTCTTTTGTACTTCCTTGTCTGTCCATACTCTGGACACATCCTTGTAGCATGAAAACACTCTGCATTTTTAACATCCATTCCAAAATAATTAACAAAATAGTATTTTTCATTAATACGATAAACTATATTTTAATTTTAAAATGGCATTTCCCTGCTGAAAGGATCGCTAACCATGTTTATACATTGTATGTGCTTATTTATTATTTTGCAATGCTGTTATTGACTCTGTACATGGACAAACATTGTTTTGTGATCTATTTTTCTGGAGGATTTCTTGGCTCTGACAATATTCTTTGTATTTTCCTTCCTTTCCTCCAAGCTATGTACTTTTCAGAAGATGATCCATGTTCTGTAAGAGAGTCCCTAGGAAAGTTCACTGTTTGAAGACTCCTTAGGAAAGTTCTGTGTTTGAAGATGTTCTTTTGTCCAAAATCAAGCCCAATAGATAAAATATTCACAAAATAGAAACAGTAATAAAAGATTCAATTAAGATGTGTCAAAAGATCAGAGCTAGTAAGTTAATTTTTTACAGGATTGCTGCACATTTTATTGATGAGAAAATATCTAATAATCCTATTTAATAAAATCATTACCATAAAGTATTTTATTCACTTAACTGTTTGACCTAAAAGTGAAGTCAAAATTCAATGGAGTTAAAAAGATAAAAGAAGTATTTCCTTTAGATCTTGAAACACTGGAAAAAAGTGATGTTTCCACCGAAGAATTTATTCTTTATAGCACTGTCTGTTTTGATGAAAAGATGATAATTTGATCATAGTCATACCTTGTTGTAAGCTTGTTCGGTAAACAAGTAATGTAAACAGCTGTTGCTAGCAGACACAGTGGTTTGCACAGCAGTCTGTGAACTCCGCTTCCAGGCCTGGGAACGTCCGGGAGCCTCAGGGTGCGTGCTGGTGTTGCTGGTGTGCGCTGGTACAGCTGATACAGAGCTCCTAGAGGCTCCTAGAGTTCCTGTTTCTGGTAGTGTCCGTCAGATACTGCTGGCCAAAGGATATTTTACCCTTCTGTCTTCAGCTGACTCCTGAAGAGGCAGTGATAATCCCCATTCAGCTGGTGCTAGGGGGACACCTGTACTGCCTGCCAGCCCAGAATTCAGCTCCCAGCAGTACCCAACAAATGCATTAGTTTGTGCAGAAGCATGCACAGGGAGGGAGCAGAAGCTGCTCATTCCTCATACAAGTGGTGACGGACCACAGCAGAGTGCCATCCTGGGCCCAGAATAGGTCTGGAGAGGGGATGCGGGCAGAGGGAGAGCTCACAAAAGTTCTCACAAAAGAGTATGACAGAGTCATAGAATTGTTTAGGCTGGAAAAGACCTATAAGATCACTGAGTTCAACTGTTAACCTAACACTGCCTAGTCAGTCTACCACTAAAACAGGCAGGAAGAAGAGGAGGAAACTGCACTCTGGTAAAAAGTTTAGCTCAGAAGCCTAGAGTACTTTTATGGAACGAATGATGGTCTGGAACATTCGTGGATCAGAATCTAAGAAGAGGTAAGTGAGGACAAGAGTGTGGGAGTAGATTCTTACAGCCTATTGGGTCAGGATAAAAATGTGGAAAGCCTTCTTTCATAGCTCCAGGAAGTCTTGAGATCACAGATCCTGGTGCTCATTGAAGACTCAAGACTCCCTGACATCAGCTGGAGATGTTTAGATGTGAAAAGTTAAGGAGATTTCTGGACGGTTACAAGGATAACTTCGTAATACAGACACTGGCTGGCACAATCACGGATGACACATATGGATCTACTCTTCACTGGGAAAGAGGTGCTAGGATGTGACAATTCATGGCAGCCTGGACTGTAACAGCCATGGGACAGTGGATCTGAGGTGTTGCGTGACAAGTTTGTGCAATATCTATTCCTTAACACACTCGAGATCGGACTTGTTAAAGCCCTGAGATATTAGTCTGACCTGATCTCACAGCTGAAGTGCTTTGAATAAGAAGTTTGGTCTAGGGGCCTCCTGACATCCATTTCAACTTGAACTATCCTTTGAACTCTCCAGTTACTATCCATCATCAGAGAAAGAGCCTACTGAAAGAGGAAAGATGGAAGTCGGAGGCTGTATACAGACAGGGATTTCAGCAGTCTCTGCAACAGAACTATTTCCTTTTCTGGGCCATGAGATTTAGTTTAGCCACCTGCAAAATTAAGGCATTTTAGTGCTGATTTCTATTCGCTTTCCTGGGTTTTTCCCGGTCGAGCTCACAAGGAAGAGGCAGCGCAGCTACGTCTCCCAAGCGTCCTCGCCGCTCAGCAGGCAGCAGAGGAAACGCAGGGGAGAATCTCAGAGCCGGGTGGGAAAAGGCGCTTTTTTCCCTCTTCGGTGTGGCTCGCCCCAGGTAGCCTGATTTCAAGGCAGAAAGCGTCCCAAGAACAAAGGAGGCGGGAGGGTGCAGTCCAATAGCTTTTAATCCGACGCAATCCAGACATACACAGCAGAATATAGCATCTAGACTGGCCGAATTCCCGAGCCGGACTGACGCCCAGGTGGGCGTGGAAACGGCTTTTCAAGGGGGCGGTAACAGAACGGGAACCAATGAGGGACAGGGAGAGGGGAGGACACAACTGGGATACAATCCAATGAGGGAGTTTGGGGGGCGGAGTTGTAACACAGAACAAATACAGAACCGAACTTGACAGAACTTTCCAGGCTAAGGGGAAGAACAATATTCAGGGTGCCACCCCATGGGCTGTGGCTTATAGTCAGGCTAAGTCATTCCCACAGATTTCCTTGTTTTCTTCTACTAACTTTGTTGTCCATTGAAGACAGTAGAGGATTTGAGAACACAGAACTTTTTATCAGATTCAAACCACAACTTCTCATCTTCTATCTGCAGAGGCCAGGTATCTGAAACTATTATTCAACACTACACTAAATCCGCCTGTAAGTCTCAGAGTTCTGAGTCAAAATCTGAGGCTGCACGCTCTGTATGCTGGTTCCATATGAAAAGGTCTATCTGTTTTAAGAATTTTTTAAAATATTCATGGGTTGCTTTCTCACAAAAAAGCTCTTTCTGGCACTGTCAGTCCTCTTCCAGCACTAGGACATCATCATAAGCTCTTTATTTCATCTTCAGGTTATCCAGAACATATGGCACAAATGCTGGCAAACCATCAGAAATAATTTTGTACAGAAAATCTACCAGCAGTTATAATGGGACCACGACCTGATTATACAGCAGTAAAGAAAGATAGCAGATTTTTTTTTCTTTTTGGCGGTTACAGGGTTCTATAGAAATTTTGAAAGAGAAAACACTGTGTAGATTTCTGACATAATGCTGATGTATGACAAAATCATGTAAAGAATAATCAGAGATAATCTTAGTAAGTAATCATTTACTCTGTATTTACACATGGACATGAAGAATGAAATAGCATCTGAAAGTAAGAAGTCATTTGTACCTTTTTGTACCAGAAACTTAACCTAGAGTTTCTGTGGTGATGTATTTTCCCACTCCCCTCCTTACTAAATGCCTGCCCTTCCCACACTGTTTTCCCTTCCCTGCCCCTAGTCCTGACCACTCCTTCAGTTTCTCCCTGTTGGTCCCAATACCCCAACTCTGCCCATGTACCGCCCCTGCACCCTGAAACCATTAGTCCATGTGCTCTCTCCGCCCCCCTCATCCCTGTGTAAAGTCCAGCCCCATGGAATGTGCTCCAGCCCCATGGCATATGCTGGCTTCTCTGCCTTGTGGAATCAGCTGGTCACAGTGTGCCTCTCTCTGCCCTTGGGACCATGTGAATAAAGATCCTCTGAAGTCCCCACGCGGGGAGCCTTCTCGCCTCCTTTATCACCACCGTGCTGTGGAGCTGGCAGCTAGCTGGAGCACCGTGTGAGGCAGGTAGCCCCGCTGAGCCCTCCGGGAAGGTCTGTGGCTTGCCACACCATCGCAAGAAACAACACACCGCAACAAGTTTCCCGTCTGTTTCATTATATTCATCTAGGAATTAAATTTGTAAGCCTTGAATCCAGATTAATATGTTTTATTGTTTCTCTTTTAGAAGTCTTTTAGGAAAATCTTCCTTTAGTTTTAGATGTAAAACTACTAGTAATACAATGAAGAAATTTACAGCTTAAGGCCTTTTGCTTTAATTCACTCAACTGGGAATTTTTAAGTTTATGTAAGAGATTGAGTTGAAAATTTCTTTTTTTCCTCTCTTAGGTCTTGTCCATCATCAGTTTCTATGGAGATTTTTATGTTCAAATAATCTTTTGCTTTCAGCCATAAGTAACCTAGCAGAGAACAATGCTGAAACTGATTTTTTTTTTGAAGTAGAGATTCAACACTAATACAAAGTATTAATGCTGACTTCATATGTGTACATCAACAGATTGGCACCTCTGACTGTCACACAATCCAGGCAGATGGGAATTTGTTCTACTTTGACATTCCTAAGTGTGCTGTTAAAGCTGGGAAAGCGAGCTTGGAAGTTTGAGAATCTATTGCTTTTTGAAATGGAATGGAAAAGATTGTGACATCTAAACTGTTGAAGCAGAATACCACAAAAGTGTAGGGAAGAATACAAGGACTTTTTCCTTAGAGTTGTTTCCATAATTCTAGGGTTTGAGTTTGTGTGAGCTTGAGACTGCCTTCACCAAGCTCAATGTTTCTAATTGTTTCCAAGTTTAGTACCTAAGTTACCACGTGCCTTTCAGTAGTTGTCTCTCATGATGATCTCTTTCCATTTAAATGCTGCAACTATGACCCTGCATCATCCATTCACTGATAAGGGAATAATAGGGTTAGTCATAAGACAGTAAGGAAGAGATGAAGGAAATAGCAGCTGGATGCCCCATGGTTTACAAGTGCAGTTTCCTATTTCTGCCAGTTTCAGATGGAAACTTTTGTGAGGGAAAAAATGAGACAAAACATCCGCACAAAAATGCATTGACGCTTTGTACATTAAACGCCCTGCAGAGCTGGAGAGATTTTTTTCAGCTAACATAGGACAACTCAAAAAATTCAGTCGCTCAGCAGTAGCAGGAAAAATGCCCCAAAACATAGGAATGGGAAAGCTGCAAAAATATTTATGTTTTAAAATGCCAAAACAAAAGAATTTGATGTCACCTTGAAGTAACATATTGTAGCATGCAAGGATCTTTAGAGTTAAAATGAGTTTTAAAAAATACTAAGGAAGAGATTAAAGCATCTAATTTAAGTGAGAAACAGAATGGCAGCAATTCCTTGCCTAAGCAACTTCTATTTTACTTGAAGACCACAAAGGAAGGTTCATGCTTGCTGACCAGGTCAGGGCTACTTTTTATCCCTGTTTTTCATCATTAGGCAGGCTACCAGAAAAACAAAGGCTAGGGATTGGATTCAAGCGTACGAGGAATGAAGTCCTTTCATTCACTTGGCTTTTAAGGTAGTTTAAAACATATTTTGGATTTGGGTAACTGTTTCCTCTGCCAGTTTGCTCTATTATTACCAGACTTAGACTCTGATTCCTACATCCAGTGTTATACTGAGTTCCTTCTCTAGTGTAAACCATGTCCAGTTTTTCCCCAGTGTTGTACCAGTGTTACTCTACCACCAACTTCCACTGGCATGAGTTGTAGGCAAGCCCTGATGTAAAGCTAGCTCAGACCAGAAGAAAACTTTGGAGATGAATGACGAAAAAACAAGACCATAAAGGATGACTATACATTTTTTTTTTAATAGCAGCTTTTGCAACCTTTTTTAAATAGCAACCTATTTATTTTTAAGAGCAACCTTTGCAGATATATATAGAGAGAGATATATGTATGTGTGTGTGGGTATGTGTGTGTGTGTGTGTGNAGGGGGTTTTAACATGAACAAAACCAAGTATTTTTCACCAAGTTACTTTGCTGAGAAATTAAATCAAGCTGAGGTCTTACTAAAGTAGTAAAAAGTTAACATGTTTTCCTGTAAGGTTGTAGATACATGATAATTTTAAGTGTTTCTAAGTTCTTAGACTTAACAAATTAATGCACCTAACACCTTCAGACAAATTTAATATTAACTTTTAGTGACACAAAATTAAATGGTGACTCATATCGGCTCAGGGATGTGAATTTTTACTTCATATTTCAATACTGTTAAAGCATCAGATAAAAGCAGAAGAAGCTGTGTGCATTTCTTACCTCTGTCACATATTCTCAAATCCAATCTTATGTAGTAATGATTTACACGGGCTTTGTAGAAGTGTTAAAAAAATTTGCAAAGAGGTTAAATAGCAGAGCTATTGGAAAAGCACATTTCTGCGTATGTGTAATATTTAGTATAAATTATTTATGTAAAGGATAATATTTGTTTTCAGAGTAACCTCAAATGTATATTATAATTAGCTGTTATGTTTGTTTAAAGCCAGCAATTGAATGGTATGCCGTAGAAAAATAGTGTAATTATAGAATAACCATTTAAATTTCACCAATTTTACTGACTATGCCAATGCCTTTTTTTTTCAAAAATAGAAGTAGAACACAACATATTATCTGCTGCAGATAAGAATACAGAGGCTGAGGTAAGTCTCCTGACAATACTGCCAAACAGGAAAAATGGATCTTCTCTAAGAAACGCTAGAGAAGTTAGTAAGTTTTAAATTAGGTGCTAGTTGATATACTTAGTTATCATTGGAAAAAAAAAAAAAAAGAAAAGTAAAAGAAAAGCAACGTTTCTCTTTATTTAATAAGTAAATGAAAGGAACAAACAAGCTATTCAACATATGCCTAAAGTATTGTGCTGAGACATCTGGATTTTGTTTGGATATGTAATTGAATAAAGATTTCAAATATAAGTTAAGATCCTCTTCTCTTTTCCATTATATTGAATGAGATATGACCAAATTATTCACGAAAACAACTTACATGACACTTTCATTCTCTTTTTTTCCAATAAGTACACTATATTTTAATTAAATTCTCTGTCAGTTGAAATAGCAAAAATATGGTGAACAAATGCCATTAGCTGAGTTGTTTATTTCAGACACTTAATTTTGAGTCATTGTCTTATATGTTTCTCATTTGAAAAGTATTGTGTTTACCTGGCTTACTGAATATGAAGTCTCCATTAAAAAAAAAAAAATTATGTAATGTAATAATGACTGAGGAGGAGGTCTCAATACATTACTTTTGTTTGGTCATGAGACAGTGTGAAATACATTGTGTTATCAGCAGCATTTAACTTAAAATGTCAATGATTAATCTCAAATTAGATGTGATAATCAACAAGGTGTTATTCCAAATGCCACCAAAATTAGGCAACTTAAGCAAATACATTTGACACTGAATCTGAGCTAGCATCAAAAAAGATGCTTCTGGTCAGTTTCTGCGTTTTATTGGGAGGGTTCTTTAGATGCAACAGCACTGATTATTGCAAAAGAAGGTCATGTAGGCCAAGGTCAATAATTTGCCATAGGGATGTATTTAACATAATCTTACCAATCTTCCTCGTGATAAAAAAGAGTATTTTGTTCATTGGTGTCCATAACTCCTTAATTAGAAAATGCCAGTTTTCGCTCATGTCAGACAGAAATTAAAAACACCAGTTTGGAAATTCAATCTACTTTATCTCAGTTCTTTTAAGAACTGGCATCATTTCCCGGAAGAGATTCGCTTAAACTTTTGAAGGCTTATTGAAAGTACAAGCCAATTGCCTGAAAGCATCATACTCTTTACATTTCATTTGTAAGCTGAAACTTGCTTGCATGAAGGTCCCAAATTCAGAAAACTGTCTGATGCACTGCCATCAGCTGGTAAGTGCGGAGGGGTAGTGCTGCAGTGCCATTGGAAGCTGTACAAAAGGACAGACAGGTTGATACTTAGTTAAGATTTTTGAGTGAGCTTCTATGTAGTTGCAATTTTTTGTTACCTAGAAGTTTAGCTAATATGGACCCAGTGGGGCCATGTGCTGGAATTACTGAGTTCTGTCCACATTTCTGGCAGAAACCTGCTCTGCTGGAGACCACCGAGTCTGGCTGTGTCCTTTGTCTTTGCTCACCTTTTTATGCTATAGGCTTCATTTGTGCATTTCCTAAGGCAATAGAATCTTGATCTTCAAAGGGCTTCTTATAAACTAAAGAGCATACAGTGACTGAACGTTAAAATATTAATCTTGTGGACAAGTCCTAAGAATTCCCTGATCCAGTGCCAAGTGTGCAGTTGCCTACCTCACACTGAAGTGAGAGGAAAAAATATATTTTACCTGGAGTATTATTTTCATGGCTAAGTAGAAATTTAGACAGCTGGCACAATATCCTTCCTCCTGATTGTGGTAACTAACATTAAACACGAATTGGTAACTTAAACAGCTTTTGCCTTGCAGTATTCAGAAAAAGTGAATATCATAGTTAATTTTAAGAAGACACTCAAACTATAAATTTCTGTGCTACTTTTTTGCCACTGAGTGAAGAAGGAAAAACAAACAAAAAAAGCCCCCGTTTTCTAAGTTGTTTGTTAATAGTTTTATAGAGAAAACTTTTCCCTTCTTGCAAAATGCTTGAGGAAATTTATTAATTTTCAGGAAATAAAAAAGTCAGTGCTCACAATTGCATCTGCTGCTGAGGCATGCATTTGCTAGTTTAGGGAAAACCCTAAGTTTATTCAGTTTTGTCTAAAATCTTGCCGTTTTCATTTACCCATTAAGTGGAGTATGGAGAAGAGAGTGAAGAAACAGTGACATACAGTAATTTTAATCACCAGAATGTTCTCTCTTCACCTTGAATTTATCAAAAGTGCC
>WEIT01036303.1:306-55071 GCA_013389985.1 Dryoscopus gambensis | reverse complement strand
GTATGCCACAGGATCCTGAAATTAAAGTTCATTTTTGGTACATTCAGAGTTTTTCAGATTTTCTATTGTTAAAACAAATATTTTATCTAACATATGTCCATTTTTTACAAATTACACACACACATTAAAAAACCAAAAAAAACCAAAAAAAACCCAACAAAAACCCCAGAAGTACTCCTAATTATAATGAGATTTGAGATAGGTTACAGTAAGGTTCAGGCTTAAGAGGAGGAAAGCTTTGAGATCTAAAACCTGTTTGAATTTCAAGCTGTCTGAGGTAACTATAATTCTGATCAAAGGATCAAATAGAGGAAAAAAGGTAACGTACGAAAGTGATAGATGGGTTTGCCCCCTACGTTCATAGATGCTTGCCGGCAGGGTTTGGGGGCTGAGATCACAACTAATCTTAAGAAAGAACAGTGTCTATCTAGAACAAAATTCATTTCTTATCTGAAGAGAAAGGAGTCAAGCAGGGTATAATTAGATGTTAAACTGACAGAGGTCATGTCAGTAGCAACACAGGTATTTTGCTTAGACCTGCAGTGAGATTAATATCACAGTAGATATCAGATTAATTACATATATTACTGAGGAGGTAGAACACCAACATACTTCACACTAAATATGAGCCTGTTGTCGTGAGCTCAAGTGTACAACATAACTTCTATGGTTGCCATAAGAAACCATCAGTCTTTCAAAAATAGAAGATGACATAAAATAAATTTATAGATTACTGGATAGAAATAAGTAAAAAGGTTCTTGAATAAAAACAATAATTAAATTTTTTTTAAAATAAAGTTGTCCAAATGAAAAACTTAATTTCAGTTGAGTCACTGGAGCATACAAGAAAGTTCAAAAATAAAAAGAAAATAAGTCCAAATGAGAAAACTAGGAAGGAATAGCTAGCAGAAAATCAACCCATGCACTCTCTGCTGAGATGGGATAAAGACTCATCAGCTACATCAGTGATCAGTTTGAGACACTGTAATGGAAAAACAACAGCGACATAGCTAGAGATGTTCAACAGAGACAAGTTGCTGAATACTTGCAGGCAAGAATGCTTATGTAGTCAAGCACTGTTAAAAGAATATTCTAACTGCACATAAAAGACACTCTAATCACCACATCTAATTGCAAAGAGGAATAAAGCTCTAAAATGGCTCAAATATCTTATGTATAAAGAAGAATAATTAACAATCAAATTGAAAGCTGCTATCTTGACAGATGATGTATATTAGGACAATGAAAATGCAGCCTGTAATTTGAATGCTGAAGAAAATTTCAGATTATTCTAAGTGCAGTATTCTTTTTAGTGAAACTTCAACTGATTTTAAATTAAAATTGGTTTGACAAAGTTTTCATAAGGGTCTAGAACTTGCTTTAAATGTCACTTTCTCTCTTCAGTTCAGCTCAGCTTTTACCTGAATTTAAAGGATGAATTTTCAGAAGTGACTCTACCTAAGTTTGGCTTACTGGAACCAAGACAGCCTCAATCAGAAGTATACTTCCTTGCTTAAACTTAGAAAATTTGTGCTTTCTGCAAGAGGGTGCAGAGAGTAGTTTTCAAACCCAGAGGTTAATGCTTTCACTGAAATAACTGGAATCCGAAGCAAGTCTACAATAGATCAAAGAGTACAAGTATTTTAATGCTAAAACAACATTTCCACAGAGAAAAATGGTATTCAAGCCCCTGCATCCAGATGGTGCATTTTGGGGTGGGATGTCAAACCAGGTTTCTTGTTGTTTCTTGGAAAACATGTTCCCACTATGCGTATGTCATTTAAACCCCTCCAAAACATCTTTATTTTAGACCTCCTGTCTCCACTGGGTTTGGAGCACATTTGGTGGTATCTGACAAAAGGGTCTGGGTCTAGTTTTAAAAAGATCTGGGGTTAGTTTCCTTTGGAGGCAACTGAGTTTGTATTCACCAAAACCATTCTAAAAACAGAATCAGTGGTGACATTCAAGGAATTAACTTCCAAAAGACACCATTGTTTCATTGCAAAACACTGATGTAGATATAGCGATATCTCTGCACTCTGATTTAGAATCATAGGGTCATCGACTCTTTAGGTTCAAAAATGCCTCTAAGGCCATCAAGTCAAACTACTGACCTCACACTATCAAGCCCACCATTAAAACATGCCCCTGAGTGCCACATCCACATATCTTCAAAATATCTTCAGGGATGGTGACTCCACCACTTCCCCAAGCAGCCTGTTCCAATGCTTGGCAACCCTTACAAAAAAGAAATTTTTTCTAATCTCCAATCTCAACCTCCACTGGTACTACTTGAGGCCATTTCCTCTCGTCCTGTCACTTGCTAGCTGGGAGAAGAGACTGACCCCCCACCTCTCCTTTCACCCACCTCCAAGGGTAGTTGTAGAGAGTGATATGGTTCCCCTGAAACTTTTTCTCCAGGCTAAACAACTCCAGCTCCCTCAATCATTTCTCATTTGCTGGACAAGTGGGAAGGCTGAGACACCTAAATTTACCATTGACAGTAACAGTCCAGGAGGATGTCAGTCTCACCTGTGCAGGTTCTGGCTGAACATATCAAGAGTGTGCAGAGATGAAGAACCATGTAATAAGGAAACTTGCTTTCAAAATGGGGAAAAAAATATGAATTACAGCTAGGCAGCTATCACAGTACCCAAAGTAAACTCCTCTAAAATAAACTGCTTTAAAAGGAGGAACATAATGATCATGAACATTATGATCAGGATGGGATGTCCTGTGGTCAGGCCAACAAGACAAGTGTCCAGATAAAATGATGATTGAGCATCATAATATTTTTCATAAGACTTCCTGGTTTGTTTCTGAAAGTAGGCAATGAACAAAGAAGCCAGCAAAAGTTTCTCACTCATAATTAACCCTAAAAGTCCCATATTTGTCCTGCAAGCAAAGTATCACTATGGGTCAAGAGAAAAGAACAACCCTGGCTGGTGAAATGGTGACAGAAAACACAGAGTTAAGCAATATAGGATGGACTCTTTCAGTTGAAAGACAGTTATAGCATTGACAGAGGACCCAAACCAGAGACATTAGATACACTGTATTGACTACATGAAAGCTTTTGACTTGGCGGGTCAGCTGAGATCATTCAACTCATGGAGCAAAAAACAGTTCCTTCTAAAAGCTGGAAAAAAGCTGAAATCAATGCCTATTAAAGACTTTTAGAAAAAAAGTATCCAGAGAAGGAAAATTTCATTTCTCTCACATGCCTTTATAATTGTAAGGCACTGAAAGAGCACCACAGCTCCAGGGCTCAGTAGGCACCTTCAGGTAAGCATAGCTAACAAAACTCTCCGTTACCACCAGCAAACTTCTGAGTGTTGCTGGATGAGTTGTTCATTGTTCTAGGGTAATAATTACCTACTGAATGGTTGCAGGATAAAGCTGACAGACTACCCTGGAGACAGAATAAAATGTGCAAGAATACATTAGAAACAGCATAAAAAGCAAGTTTTTGGTGTTGCACAAGCTGTCTGTCATGGAAATCATCAGGGCTCTGCTGCAAAGTTGACAGCTGCAATGTAAGAAGCAAATAGAATAGAGCAGAGTGGATAATCATTTTTGTTAAAGATGGCCTTGCTGGCCGCAGTCATGTTCTGTACTGTTAGTTGTGTCACTTGATTATATCCCATTTGCAACCATCCTGTTGCTGTGCTGCTCCTGCCCTTCCCTGTGGCTCAGGGAGATTTCTAAGGCAGTGAAATCGCTGGGATTTCTCTGACTGGCTTGAAGAGGCAGGCTAATCGGCTTAACCACAGATCACTTAGGAGAGAAGAGTAGAGACACGTGCAAAGACTACAAGCAAAATCTCCCATATTCCTGGATCCACAGATGCAAAGCACCTCCCAGTTCTGTGTGGTTTTGTGACACTGCTGCTGACAGTGATACTGGAAGGGATAAATGTAAATCCCTTCTACATTTTTATGCTGTAAGTTTAAAACCTAATTGCTAAACACTCTTTGCACAATGTAATAACTCAGGAACTACTGGGTCCTAATAAGCATCAATAAGTTCTGTTGTTCCAGTAGGCTTTTCATTCTACTGATGACATGTTAAATAGAAATAGAGTTGGTTCCCATATCTTTGAGCATTTTTCAGAAACCTCCTATCTATAGCATTGTGTATCTATTTTGATTAGATATTTCTTAATGTCTATTTCTTATTAGATTTCTTCTCTTCATATCTGATTTGCTTTATTTGTGTTACTTATATATGATCCAATATTGAAATTCTGCTTTCTCTTCTGCCCAGGTACCCTGGGAACAACTCTGAAATTAGATTCTGATCCATCTGAGAGGAAAATTTGGCCACTTCTACATAACTTAACTATGTATAATTGATCTACAGCTGTAGTATGAACACACTAGGAATGAATTTTCAATACTGTTTTCCTACATAAGTATATGGGTGTAATTTATAGATTTCTTCTCAAGATGTAGACAGAATTTAAGTAACTAATTTCACTAGGTAGTGAACAACTTGTTCAGTAGGCATTTGTAAATCATTGGAGGTTCTTTGCCAGGTTTTTGACCATTAAAGACATTGAAACACTGAAACTCTGCCATTCTCATCCTAGGTTCTTGCTGTGTAAGCAGAAGAGAAGGATGTTGCAGGGCTCAGGCTGTGTGCTGGATTTTTTCCCATTCAACAAAAGGCACTCTGCATAGAGGTGTGCTTCTGGGTGGAATAGGCAACAGACCTTAGCTCCTCCTCTCCTGGGGAAGCAATGCACCCCCTGAGGAGTCTTTACAGCAATGTCATCTGCTGTCCTACACTGCTGCAGATGGAGTTTCATTCTCCATAACCATGGGCAGACCAATGGCATCAGACAAAATTTTCAAGCCTGAAATTCTCCAGTAGCTTTTGTGACGTGACTTTTAATATCAGGAAGTGAAAAATGGACTAATGTTCCATCTATTGCAATGGATTGATGGCCTCTCGCATACCAGAGGGACTGCTGAGGCGCAGTGGCAGGGGCTGCTGCCCACGGCGGGGTACATCATCACAGAGCAGGACCTCCTTACATCTTGCTTCTGCAGACATCTCTCTTTGTGACCTTCAAAGCCTCAAACTGCTGTGTGGTTATAAAAGGTTCTTAAACAGTCCTTCCTCTTGCCCACATCTTCACAAAGCTTTTATTTCATTGCTGTGATAGGATTGCAATTTTATCAGCCCTAGCTTTATTCCAGCAGTCACTTTTAAAGAGTTATAACTAGGCCGCGTTTCCCTAGCTCCTATAATCTTCTACTGCAAAAAAAGGGATGTAAATGAGGTACATTATCATTATATATTACCACAAGAACCAATGTTATAATTAGGTACTGTATCCACTTTGTAATCACTATGGCTTTAATTTCCAATCAAAAGCATCAAAGTCTGAAGACAGTGACCCCACTATTGAACAATTCCTTTTCATTTTCTTTGACAATGAATTTTCAAAGGTAAAAAGGGGGCAGGGAGAAATGGTATTTTATTTTAGAGCTTCTACATAATTACAGCAATTATAGAAACCTTTCATGTGCTTGGTCAGCTTTTACTGCATACGTTTAGCTGTTGGTTAGAAGTGTCTCTGAAAGTTATAATGTGTTTGGGGCACCAGAGTCTTTCCCACCATTATAAATACTGGCCAGGCAGACTAATGATTGCAGAGCGTAGTGGAAAAGGTTAGTCATAAATATGGAAGATGTTAGTGCAGGTAACATAAAAGGAATTTAGAAATCTACTTCAGCAAATTGCCGTGTGCTATTTTACCTGTTTCTTTTTCTCTCTTGTTATGAGCAGTATTAAAACAGCCACCTAAATGCTGCAGTAAATACTTAGACTTTGTTGTGCTAGATATCCAGCAAGTACAAAAGTTAGCCTTGTCCTAGGTCTGCCATACTGCACCCCAAAGATCTGGAGCACAGAAACTATTCAAGTGGAAAAGGCTCTTCTGTTGTAAACTACTCCTTTGAGTAGATTGAATTATTCCCAAACACCTGACATTCTTATTTTTTTACTGGTATAACTGTGTGTTCCCCCACCACAGGGCTTTTCCCAATGCAGGTGTGTTAACAAGACCTGAAGATAAAAGGTCAGATATCTGAGTGGCAGAGACGTGCCCAAATTTCCATGTAAATATATGGGGAAGCCAGAGTAAGCAGGAGAGTGAGAAGCAGAGATCAGATCCACGACAGACCACACAGCAGAGGCTTCCCAGCCCTGAGACCAACAGAAATCCGAAAACTCACTGAAATTCTTGAGAGGGATTTTTTCTCAAATGAAAAATCCAATATATTTTCTTAAGGGTGGAAAGCAGAAAGAGATTTCAGCCTGTTCTCCCCTTTGGAGATGAGAGCAGCTGAATGGAAAGGATTATGTGACTACAAAAACTGCAGCCAAAGAAACATCAGTTGGGGACTGTGAATCAGTCCAAGTTGTTCAATAAGGAGTGGAGTTCACTGCTCAGTTTAAATGGCTGAGTAAGCTCTGGAGCTGCTTTATTGAGTGCTCTTAGTGTTTTCAAATCACAAAAGTTTTTTGTTATCATTATCAATATAATTTTGTTCTGAAATTTGTCTGCAGATTAATAAAAAGTTAAATGTCAAAATGCTGCATATTGACATCATCAAACTATTTCCACTACTTTGAGTTTGGTTCTTTGACTCATCTGTTTATTGATATTTTTAATATTCTGATGTTTCAGTCTCTTTTGAGGTGAATGTTCTTTATTCTGCTTGTTCTCTCAGAAAAGAAAATCATTGCTGCTTAGTTCTACTCAAAGCTTTTCTTTGTTTAAAGACAATGTTTTTCAAACAGAATTAAAACACCATTATACCATATCCTATCTGGAAAATTTTAGTCATACTGAATATTGTTTAATTCCTACAAAAGTCCGGGATTCACATGAAATAAAGAGGCAATATTTTGAGACAAGAGATACGAACTAGTGTTTGATAGACTAGATTGTTCTGTCCTACAAATTTTGCTTCTTAATATTTTTATTATTGCCTACTGATATTGTCAGCCATATATCTAGTCTTCAAGGTGGAAGCTGAGAGATATGTGCCACATGTGCCTACCTGTCATATGCACTGTGCCTTATTTATATTAAATCCATCCATCATAATCTTCACTTCCACTTCTCTTTTCATCTCATTATTTTCCTCCATCATATTATAACCTCCAACTGTCTTTTCATTCATAAATTTCGTGACACTCAGGCATTTTGGTCACTTGCCTTGACCTTTCATAATACCTTCCATCATACCAGTTTCCTTCATAACATTTTCTCGGTCACTGACAGTCTCTCTTGGGCTTTGTTAATTTTCTTAGCCTTAAAAATGGTCTCAGAAGCCTCTGTGAGGGTGGCATTGAAAAGGAGGAAAAAAAGGAAAAATTTAAGGGAATGACCAAAAAAAAAGGGAAGTGAGTTGAAAAAATAAAAAGGGAAAGGGTAAGAAAAGAAACAGAAATACCGATTGCATTGCAAAAGCTCTCTTTACATATATTCTCGCTTTCTTTCTGAGTGCAAATCCCTCAGTTATGTAATTTAATTTCCACATTAATTTCTCATTGATTATCTCCTCCCTTGACTATTTACTTTTCTCTTTTCAAATAGACGGTCTTTTCAGAAGTGCCTTCCAAGTATAGCAATTCCTTCCACAACTTCATTTTTCCAACATTTTTGACCCAGGCCGAAGTAACCTTCTGCCCAAGGCAGTGTATTGTGGTTTTGTGGGCCATTTGGTCTGCTTGGGTGTAGGGTTGTTTTTGTGGAGGTGTTATGGACAGGGCGGGCACCTTTATTAAAGTTTAATCATTTATTAAAGAGATCAGCTGGGTAGGGGGCTTGCTGGGGTTCGCCCGTGCTGCTGCTGCCCTGGCACTAGCACTCCGAGAAGACTCAGGTTGGTCCTTCCGTCCGTCACTACGGTGCAGCGCAGCACAGGTCTCGCTCCAGCCGTTACGCCCTCTCAGGAGCGCTGGTCTGTCAGTTCCAGGGTCTGGGGGTCTATGCCTTTTGTCTACTTTGTTTCAGGGTGACGGAGTGAATCAGGATCGGGAGGTGCGTTCCCTTCTTCTTTAACTTGGGGGGTCGCTCAGTCTCCCCCGACTTTTTAGTGGCTCGTTATTTTAAGGGTTATAGTCTGTAAAAACACTCTCATGATGCAAGAGGGTATCTCTCATTTACATGCGCCTTTCCTCTCTTCTTGGCATGCAGGCACGCCCACACTCTCATGTCTTTTGTGCTTGTACGGCAGGCAGAGGCGGAGGACAAGCGGCTCTCCTGCAGGTGAGCCCGGTGAGTCCAGGCNCCATGCCCGGGGGCCTCCCGCACCCGCCGCCAAGTGGCGGGGAGGCAGGATGCCCTCAGCGACGACCGACCCCGGTGGCCGGCCCCTCTCGCGCCACCGCAGCAACAGACTGGGGCACCCATGTTCAGCGAGAACTCGTTTCTCACAGAGGCAGGGATGCCTTGGCCCTATTTTTAAAACCCATATCATTCAGTGTGTGTGTGGGGGGGGTTTGGCTCTGTAAGTTCCACACTCTCACTGTAACCAGTGGTATAATGATTCGTGGTACACTGCTGTGTATATATATTTCCAAAGGCAGCATACATATTGACTAACTTTGCTGTCCCATAGCACTTCAAATTGTCCTTTAGAGAACAAATTTTATGACAAAAAAATTAGAGAACAATTTAATGACAAAGGAAGTAAAATGTAAACAATAGCTAAAGATTGTTTCTCCCAAGAGCTTTTCTCAGGTGTCCAGAAAATGTCTGTCGACATTCCCGTACAATAAGGGGAAAGTCTGCAGGTTTTCCCATTGCTTGTGTATGTCCCATACCATCCATACTTGTGAGCAGAGCATGGGACACTGGGGACATGGAGAGAGCAGTGAATTGTTCTGATGCACCTCACATTCACAGTCAGAATATGGATCAGAAGAGACCCTTCTAAATCCATCCAGAGGGTCTCAGGATTTCCTTAATAAGTCTCAAAGCTAATAAATCTATTAAAACGTGGGTGAATTAACATTTCATTCTCCTTCCTCATTACAAGAATATATGTGTTATTACCCATACTGTTTAAAGAGCTTTTTATCACCCTATGACTTTTCTTCCCATAGGTAATGTTTTGGGCTTGATCCAGATGCCTTCACAACTTGGCCTTTTTTCGTGCAGAGAGAGATTTACCTTCCCAAACCCGGGTAATAAATCCTTAAATTATGACTTAAGTGGAAATTTACTATCAGGTTAAATCGCTATTAGAAGCATCGTTCTTATTGAAAGTATCCAGGAAAGTACAACTTTAGAAATGAGCCATGCCATTGACTAGTATTATAGATCAGTTTTGTGCTGCTATTTATAGCTGTGCAGGCTCCTGAAGTCAGGCAGTTCCTTTTCATTTAATGGCTCTTTCTAAGAATTTCAGAAGTACTCACCCATCTGTGCAAACAGTTACCAGCACAAAGCACAAGATGTGGGTGCAGAGGAGAAGGTGCTTCCCTGGGATGTTTTATTATTGGGTATCTTAGTGCTCATCATTTACTGGACATCAGCATCCTCACTAATGCTGTGAAAACCAAGGTTTATAAAAGTATGGATCATTAGGGCTGTTCTGCTGAACCTTAATGAAGATGCTCTGGGGATTCACTGAGCCCATTATTTATCTTCTGATGTCTTAAAAGGTCGATTGGTAGCAGATTAGAAAGTGTAAATTACATTGCAGAAGCAATACTGAATACATTCCAGACTGAGACCCAACACAACACAGAGTATCAGGGGTCTTAAGGCACAGTGGTGACTCTGGGCTGGGTCTGAAAATCAAAATGCACTAATCCATAAATTTAATTTTCCCATATGACACATAATTTTAACAGAGGTATTTGCAGTGTGGACACCCACACCCATTACAGAAAATATTAAGCATATTTTGAGCCAAGACTCCCACACACACCCCCCAAATCATTAGCATTTCATTTACAATTCATAGGCTGATTTCTTCAAACCTCAAGACTAGAATCAAACCACTCCTCCAAAGCAAGAAAAATGTTAGTTAGACATTAGGACCCAAATATTTTTATATTCACCTGTTTTCTAAGTTTTTAACTTTTTTTCCAATGTACCCACTTGATCAGTGATTTACTCCTCCTTTTTCTTCCTAAATTAATTCTTTCATATCCCACAAATGATCTGTTTAAAAACAGAAAAAGAGATCCATCTGTCAGTATTCTTGTCATTGTGTGAAAATGGTGCCACACCAGCAAAAACATCTATGGTAGCCCCCAGGAAAGGAACATAATTTTCATATCTAGCTCTCATATAAGCTTTTTAGCTGCTGAATAGGAACTGGTAAGAAAAGAGCAATAATTTCATCTTCAGACACATAGAAAAGACCACCTATTCTGATTGTAATTTAATAAGATTGATATTTTTTAAAAAGAAAAAATTAGTTTACAGTGGAAAAATACTGTAATTTAATAATCTAAATGTCTTCTAGAGCTCAAATATTATAAACCTCACTTGATTACAGGAAAAACCCCTTGTAACAGTACCAAGTTGCCTGGTGCTGCTGATTCATGCTGGTTTGACAGTGAGACCAGTTGGGTCTTTCCAGGTTTTACTCAGAAAGTACTTTAACTAAAATGGTCTCCCTCAAAGGCAGCAGAAATCAGATCACCGAGTCCTAGACACTGCAGGCAGCTGGAGAAAACCAAGCTGAGAGCCAAGCTGTGCAAGAACCAGTCCTGGGATGGAGGCACGTGGTGAAGTCCCCCAGCCTTTGCCCCAGGCCTCAGTCTGACACTGCCCTGGTTCCACCTGGTTTCTGGCGCTCTTCATCTGTGAGGAAGACCAGACTGAGGTTTACCTGTCATGTAGGCCAATACCAGTGCTCCTATCTCTTTTCTGGTGTTAATATGTGAGCTCTTCTTCTGTTCTTGTGAATTGTTTGCAGCAGAATTATGATGATGCAATTTGTCTTCTGTTTTAAAAGCTTTCCTTTCCCTCTCTTTTGTTTATGTTTTAGCACCTCTGTTTGTCCCATGTCCAGTAGGACTTGTCTGGTATGAGATTTGTCTGCAATTAGAAGGGCTGGTTGAGTAAAGAGACGAAGTCCTGCAGTAAAGACAGACTGTACAGCTCCTTATCCAAACAAAATATGTTCCCTAAATCTAGACACGTCCCTGTGGCCCAGATCTGTGTGAATTACTGTGCCTGTGATTTGGGGGTGCATCTTTGGTGAAGTTTCTGCTGAGTAATGAGGGAGATGCAGTCTTTTCCTCTCTCTCCTTTGTAACTCCTTCTATCAAGGTATTTCAAATTAACTCCCGAAGTTTTTCCATCAGAGTTGCAGAAATTGTATCTTTTCCATCTCAATCTCCAGCCCATTTTTCTTATTCCTCTGATAATGAAAAGAGGTTATGACCAGCATTTTTCAATATCCAGGTATGTCCCTTCAGTTTTAAACATTGTAATATAAGATTGGGGTCAGTGAAATGGGATACTGTAAATTCACAGTAAGGGAGTGTCTATTTAGCTATGAGCTCTTTCAGATCCAACTAAGGGAAGCAGTTGCTGAAAGTCAACTGCACAGCCAAGGTCACAGTCAAAAAAAACCCCAGGAATTGAAAACTCGGTTCTGGGATCCCAAGATAAAATCATGATCAATTTTCAGTAATTTAGTGCTTTGTAAAACCACTCTGAGGTGATTTCAGTAATCTGTTCTCATTGGTGGTCTCCTGAAGCCTGGTGCTATGAAATCTCACAATTTTGTTGCAAGTTATAAGGTTTTTTATGTGTTCTCTTAGAAGCCCTCATCTTCTGAGAACGGTGATAATCTTTGATAATTTCAGCAGACATTTACAAAATAATAGGTTCTTGCTTCTGATGGAAATGAGATGTTCAAAAAGCTGAATTTTAAGGAATCCAACACTGAAATAGAAACAAGCATACATTTATTCCAAAAGTTCCTATGCTTTAAGACAGGACTAGACCGGGCAGTATTCCTCTCTCCTAGTATTACTGGGACAAGAGTACCTCAGGGGAAGATGTTAGCAGCATCCTTCATTCTCCACCCCTCAATAACACTGTAACAGGGGTTTTTTTTCTGTTATCTTTCTTTTCTTTCTCTCATAGCTCCTGTTTTCAATCCCATCTCTTTGTTCATTATTCACTATTTCTTTTGACATGCTTTGAAACCCTGAATTTCCTGAACAAGATGTTCCTTCTCCTGGTGTGTTGATCAGAAGGCCAAAGGAAAGCAAAAGATAAACCATGTTTTCAGACCCGTCCTGCTCTCCTTGACTTCAATAGGAGTTGTACATGCATTTGAAATGAAGCTGTCTTGTTTAAATAGCAAAAGTGTGCGCAGCTGTTTGTTTGCTAAGCAAAGAACCTGGAAGTGAGGAGCTGTCTGACTGCATGTCCTCTGCAACTTTATTGTAAGAGCAGATTTAAAAACTCAGGCCTGTCAAGTACCAGGTATTTCACCCACTGAAGGAAAGTTATCTCCTTCACACAAAATTGTTAGGTAGTGAAGAGAGTTTCAAAAAACCCACGTACCTTTAGTTGCAGTCTTGAGCATTCCTCCTTCTTAAGATGAATTATCCCATGCTTTATAGTGAGAGGTAGATTATAGCTTCTTCCAGTGCTTGTTATAATAAAAACCCACAAGTTTTTCCGAATTCTTTCATCATCTGCATAGACATAGCACCTTCTGTGGAACATATCAAAAGTTAATGTCTTAAGAAGGAAGGAACTGGTATACAAGGCACATTTCAAATAGAATTTGAACTTGGATACACATATGTATTCAGAGCAACACAACCAACCTCTTTAGTTCATCCATGAAAATCTGATCCGTGTTAGCCTACAAAAGTCTGCTCTGTCCACTTTACACAAGCAGAGTGCAACATGAAAGTAACTGGACTGTAATTGCTGACACCATGTCAGCGAAGGCAGGGCTGCTTCTCAGTGCTGCTTTCAGTATCTCCTAAATAATTCTATTCATCAAATGTAAATCTTACAGTAAGTGAATCTGCATTACAAAGGCATTGTTAACCACTCCTTACGAATGAAAGCTTGTGAGTTTTACAAAGGCACTAACTGCAATTTCATGATGTTAATCATAATTATCATTTTTCTCTTCACAAATAACTGGCACAATTGGTTTTACCATTATACTATTTGAGAAAAATAGATACAAACTTTCCCAAAAGATATATTTTAAGTGATCCTCTTTTGAAAATGCGTCTTAATTATGTAATTATTCTGTGATTTCCTCCAGATATCCAGTCCCCTAGCAAATAAACAATATATAGCTGCTCAAGGCTTCTCAACTTCTAAAATTAATTATTTAAAAAATCCATTATGTCTCTAACCACCCTTTTTTTTTGCAATAACGTTGCTCAGATTCTGAAAAAAGTGAAAGGCAAAATATTGCTTTTTTTTCTCCAGGTTAAACACCCCCAACTCCCTCAATTGCTTCTTGTAAGATTTGTCCTCCAAACCCTTCACCAGCTTCGTTGTCCTCTGATTTGGAGTAATTAGCAGGCTGAAAGGCACTCCAGGGCTGCTCTCACCACCATACTTGGTGGGGTTGTTTTATTTTTTTAAAAATACTAATCATTAGACCAGATTGCTGCTCATATACTATCAACTCTCGAAGTAAATATATTCTTTTAAGTAGTGAATCCAGATATTTCCAGTATTACATAACAGCTCATTGGGATGTGCCTTAGATTACCATTTTTGATTTAGACAACTCATCTACACCAGTATTACAAGAGTTACTTAAGTTTTGTCCTTGTATCTTGTAAATTTGGGTGAATATACTTCTGATGAGGAAGTGAGTCAGTGATGCCATTTTCACAGAAAATGCCCTACAACACTGATATCTTGATAGTCACTGAGGAATGAAAGGTTGTTCACCTGTAAGCCACTGTGAAAGCCAGTCAAACAGAATGAGAAGCATTTTGTCACAGGAAAGATTTCTCAGTGTAAGTTTCAATGAAAAATGTGGCATTTTAATTTATTCTATCAGCTTGTTAAAAAAAGAGAAAAAATGACATTGTCAGATCAAATTTGGCATCAAAATTATAACTTTTTTAGTCAAGATTCTGAAAATGCTTGAAGCCTAAAGTAAACGTGCCCATAAAGATTTAATGAATGTTTCTATTAAATATGTATTTATTCTCCAAGGGAAATTTTGAATGACAACAGAAATAGTTAATTAAAGGCATAAATATAAAAATTCCGTATTTTCAAACAAAAAGTTTGGAAGGAACATTGTTTCCTTCTCATTATGTTATTCTACATTTATGACCGAACAGTAAAATGCAAACCTCTTAATGTGAGATTTGAAAAGTTAAATACCATTAATTTAAATTACTCTTCTGTCTTTCCTATTCTTGCTCCTCCTCTCCTAGATGGTATAATTAGGATTAGGCAAATGACGGACAAGAATATGCTCTATAAATTCTCTGTATTAACTAGCTATGTGTCAGATACATGTAAGCAGATATCCCAGTTAGACCATAAAAATGTATAGACCACACCAGAAAATTCAGCAATAATAGTTACAAGTAAATCTAGCAGAGAGCGTTAACTTTTGCATTTTTTATTTCCATTAAGAGAGGTAGGAATAAGCTCAGGAAACTGAATCCGTCTGTACCTACTTTCACTGAAAGTTGCTCCGGACATTGATGCAGTTTGAACTGAGGTTAAAATCAAGCACAGGAAGTACAACTGCCTATGTGCAGGTAGCAAATCTTTTTACTTTTTTGGACATTGAAACATCAGTACATCCTTGGTGGCAAACCTTTTCTGCTCCAAAAGGACACTGCTCTATTGTGTACTATGTTCTGGTTTTGAATACCAATAGATGCACTCTTTTCCTCATTGCTACTGCTTCTAAATACCTTGAAAGTTTATTAAATATTCTATTATCTGAAACTTCTTTGCTTTCTAATCTTTCCAAGGATAGACAGGCATGCACTGAAATGTTATCTGCTGATTATTTAGGTTTATTCCATCTTGTTACAATAAAGTACTCTGTATTTTAAACATAGAAAGGAAGATCAAAGACTGGTTCTTGGTAGGGTACCAAAGTTTTGTTCCTTATTCCCATTCTAGATCTGCAAGCCCCAAAAATGCATTCTCAAGATGGGTGAGGCTTTTTTTTGGTAGCAGAAAAGGGTGGAGTTTAAACTAAAATGAGCTTCTATTTTCCTGTTCTACCAGCAGAGGGAAAAATTTCCCCAACTGGTTTCTAAGTATGCACAACCACATCTCCTTAAAGCCCATCCATGGAAAGCTGGAAACACGAGCCCATTCTGTCCACACTTTCAACTGACCAAAAACTTCAGGACTATCTCAATGCTAGAAAGACAAAATGTCTTACGCGAAGAGGTGCAACATATCAGCTCAGATTCAGAATGACATTGGCACAGTCTCACAGCTTTTGTGTGCCTGAGGTCTGGTCATGTCTGGTCTCTGGACTGGAGCACACATTGTGTGACTCCACAGTGAACAGCCTCAGGAGGAATGTCGCACTTGGATAATAATTCTCAAGTTTATGAGCTTTTGATTACCTTCGCTACTCAAATTATTTTTCTGCTCCTTTATGGGTCTCCTGATCTTGTGAAGCAAAAGCTTGAAATTGTCAACCTGTTCAAAATAATAGAATCTTTATCGGCCCATTATTTCCAACATCTGACTGGTAATGCAGAGCAATAACTATTAGGTAATAACGTCAGTTTCTGATTAGAAAAGCTAATATTGTACTAGCAATAAACTTTGTTCACACTGCAGAAAAGATACATCTGTCAAGAGGTTTGGGAAGGACTCTGCAGTACCCAAAATAAACAAGCCAAAGAAAACACTAGTGTTAACACAGGTAGCAAAAAATAAAACTCAAACAGAAACCAAAGGGAAAATTTCATGTTTCCAAGTTCTTCATACCACATAATCAGCTTCTACCACATTATCCTGTTCAGTGACCACCTCAGTGGGAATTAATGTGGCTGTTTTGGGGGAAAGAGGATTTTAATCTGGAACAGGCATTCAGATTCAGTCCCGTCTTAGTCCTTCAGCATGAGATCACTGTTCCTTCATTTTGCTTTCCACTTCTGACTTCCCATGTTGAAGATATTTTCAGGTGAAAGGTGTCTGCAAAAGGAGCTTCAAGCTTGAAAGGTTTTCAAGATCCCTGAAATATCAAACTGTTGTCCCTGTCAAATGGGCTCCTGAGGAGTGAAGGCTTTTCATTTTTCATCCTAGATCTAGTAGGAATTATTCAATTTTATAACCAGGTTTCCTCTGGCTGCTACTGATGCTAGAAATAAAAGCAGTTTAAAATTCATGAGGGGCATCTGACTATTTTCCATTTCTAGCTGAGGACTGCATTTTGCTCTCCTCAGTCACGCTCAGAACACCATTGTGCAAAGAAATGCTGCTGAAATGAATCATTTAGTCCAACTGTGGTCACAAATGAAAGCTAAACAACAGAAATGCATTGCACTGGCTCCGCCAGCCTGGTAGGGAACTGTAACGGAGACAGGAGAACAGTGGTGCTGGAAAGTTAAGGGTAACAAAACACTCACTGGCAAGATGTTTCTGCAAAGGGCTGGGTGTCCTTGGACAGGCCTCCTTGAACACAGCACCGTGTGGGGCTGAGAACATGAGGGTCCCCAGGACTGCAAAGGCTGACAAAGCTTTATTTTGAAAGGGCTGCAGCTATTGTTCAGCTCCAAGGGAAGTTTTCTTTACTAAAAGATCTTCTGGATGGATTTGCCAACCTGGCAGTGGTTTCTGTAGAAGAAATGACTGCAGTTAAGTACCTAATAAAAGGATTCTCAGAATGTAGTCAGGCATAAGTCTAATCCTGATAAATCAGACTATTAAACCAAAGATTTGTTCTGTGTAGCGGACCTGAGATTAACAACAGTCTTGTAGAATATTGTTAAGCTGCTTAGATGTCCTACAGCATCCTCACATCTTTCTCTTTCCAGTACGTATTTAAAAGCTTCCTCGACCTTCTTTCCCTCTGCTTTAAATTTTGAAGTGCTGTTTTTCCTTCATGCATGTCTCTCATTTTTGTTGAGCACTTCCAAGGACCTTGCCCTGATTCTTGTAAGTGTTTAGTGCTGGTAAGGCTGACTTGAGATTGCTGGTTTCAAGCTTCTATTAGGGTTACTAGCAGCTAAAAAGCACAGGAAGCTTTTGAAATCCTGTTTGGGAAAAAGCAAGGGTGAAGAGGGACTTTGGCCACCCTTAGGCTGCAGCTTTGAAAATACTAATAGTACTCAAGCAAACACACGAAAAGCACTACAGAAAGTCAGACACTCAGATATTGCCTAGTGCAATTTCTTAAACTTTAGAAGATATTTTACCTAAATGAAACTTATTGCAAGAAAAAGGCTGAGGGAATAGCAGGAAAAAAAAAACCAACAGGAAACTAAATTAATTAAAGTGGATTCAGAAAAAATGGCTCTATTGAATGCCTTTTCCCTGGAAAAAAATTACAAAAATGCTGAAGCTCAAATATAGAATCTCTTGAAAATGCTTGGATAAGTGATTGATTTATAATTTATTTTTAATGTGGAAAAGAGTTATAAAAAGAAATAACATATTTAAGGCCTGATCCCACACCTGCACCTTTAAAGAGAATGAGTCAGAGAAACTGTTTCAAATTCAAATGTTAGTTGAAAAGGTTTTGAAAGAGGTGGTAAAATAAATAGTAACAAATGTGTGGGACCAGATGCTGCTCATGCAATAGCTCTAAAGGAAATAAAATGTAAAATATGTAGTATGTTGCCAATGTTTAAATCAGTCATAGTACCAGAGGAGTAAAAGGCAGAAAATGGGACCTAAGTTTTAGAAAGAAGGCTTTGGGGATTCAAAGAGCTATATGCCAGTAAACTAGGCTGGGATACAGAGCAAATTACTTGACATTACATGAAGAACAGATTTTATAGACATGTGAATAAATGTAGTAAAATGAGGATGAATCCAAATGACAGATGCAAGCAGTGATTCAGTAGCCAGTCATGAACAAGGACATGGATGGCTGTGGTCCAGGAAGTACAATGGAGCACGTGAATTTCCTAAAACTTTTAACATGGACAACAAAAGCTCATCAGGAGAAGGAGCTGCCATGGAATACAAGAACAGGTCCCACCGTGAATTAGTAACTGTGCAAGAGGTTAGAAGAAAAGGGTTGGGATAAGCAGATAGTCCTCAGTAAACTCCCAAGGTGTTTGGGCTGTTCAAAATACCCCTGGATGATACGGAAAGGAAGTAAGTAGCGAGGAGGTTAAGTTTTCCAATGCAAAATCATTTCCTTGTGAGATGTTGCAGAAGGATCTCACTAGATTGTGTGACTGGCTACTAAAATAGGAGAAGAAATGTAATATTAATATATGCAAATCAATGCAGTGAGAAAAATAAACCTAAGAATACATAGAAATGGATAAGTGCTAAATTAGCTCCAAAATGGACCTTGAATTCACAGGGGGCAGTGCTTTGAAAGTATCTTATAATTTCTTAGGCCTTTGCATCAAATCAGATGAGTATTAGTGATCATGAGGAAATTAATAGAGAAATTAATAGAGACATCATCACAATTATGTCTCTATTAAAGCTATGGGGTACCCTCACTTGCAAGTACATTAAGAGGAATTCTGGTCATCCCATCTCACTAAGGATGTAACAGAATTAAAAACAATTCAGAGAAGAAAGATTGTGATTAGGGACATAGAGCAGTATCCATATGGAAGTTACAAAACAAAATTAGGAGCCACTGTCCTAGGTAAAAGTGATTGTGAGAGAAATGCAATAAAGGGCTATAAAAGCATTAATGGAATAGAGTGTTGAGCAGGGAAATAGCTATTCTCTATTTCTCATAAACAGGATTGAAAAGACATCTAGTGAAACAATCACACAGAATTAAAGCAAATAATTAAACCACAGGTGAAATTCGGACACGGATTCAGAGAGCAAGTGTAATAGAAAAGTTAAGGAACATCTATTAAATACAGTATGCAGATGAAAGATTTTGGTCAGAATGTCTCCAAATGCACAAAATATTCAGAGATTAAGTCATACAAGTGGAAGGATCTGTGTATGTACCTCCTTACAGTATTTTCTTACACATCTTTACACTATTTTCTTACACAGCCCTCACTGAATGCAAAAGAAAAGATGGAACTTCAGTTTGATACAGACATTATGTTCTTACTGTGCCCCTCTTCAAGTGCTTTCATCCGCTTTCATCCATACACACATTATAACTGAATCAATGCACATCTGGGGACTCTGGAGTGGGTAACAAGGTAACCTTTTCAAAGGACACACCGTCCTTAAACTATTTAGCTGTGTTGGGAAGTGAATTCCTCTGTAAACAACGATATCGGATTTACGGGATATGGGGTTCACTCATTTGTAAGTAGGTTATACTCACATATTCGCCATGTCCCTTACACACTGCTCCTGCCTGCATTAACCTCACATGCGCCCATTCCCTTCTGCATTATTCTACAAGGATTTCCATGGTAACCTTTACTGGAACTCATCCACCTCAAAGAAAACACTGTATTTTTTTACAGAAAAGAGGTTTTCTCCTGGTCACACAACTTATTTGCCCTACAGTGGCACAGTGGGCATTTGCAGAGACAACAGTGAGCAGCAGGGATTTAAAGGTAGGTGGTGACCATGTCATCACTGCTGCCAAATGTGTTTGTCCATAGACCATCCTTGGTACACGCCATGTAATTAAGGAGAGACAATCTGGCCTAGAGTTACTCATCCTTGTTCCACTGTGCGTTCACAGCCATTGAAAATGGACAAAACCTGTGTTTCTCTTAAGTGCTGTCCAAATCTCACCAGTGCTGTGGTGTCTCATAACACACCAACAGTTCTCATCAGACTGAGCTGACAAAGCTAATGTGTTTTGCATCATCATCTGTTCCTTTATTAAAGACTCTGGTCTCCCTGAGCTTAGCTCAGTAGCTCCACATTACACATAATTTCCTTAATCAGAGAACAAAAATCTAGGTTAAAAGAATGCTAAGGCAAATTCATAACCACAGGGAGATTCACGGGCTACACCCTTTGCTAACGAAACATAGCAGGTCACACCAGACATCTGAGGTCTTCCTGCACCAGACTTGCCCCTCTGGAGTGCTTTGCTCCTTCAGGACTCTTGCAACATCAAGAGTGCTCAGGTCCTCACATCTGCTAAGCACCTTCAAGGACTGGAATATGACTATGAATTTTATTGCTTTCATTACCCAGCATCACCGACCTAAGATAGTTTTAATTAATTTTATATATGGTTTACATTACCTTGGGTTTTTATTATTTAGGCACTTTTCAGTTACAGCTAGATAAATCACTGGACACATAATATTAATACAGAAAATTGTACAAAACATGATAACTATTCCTAATAAACGCAGCTGGCACAGAAATACTCATATAGCCTTTCTCTCTTGCAAATGCTTAATGTACCACACATGCCAGTGAGAGGAACGAAAGTCTTCAGGAGTGCCACTGGTTATTGATGTGGTAGACTCTGTTTTGCAGGACTCCTGAAGCAGAGCATCATAAATTCAAAGGGAGTTTCTGTGGTTAGTGCCGAAATCTGGAACCAAATACTAGCACAAGTCTATCTCTTTTATTAAAACAAAAGAATAAATTCCACTGGTAGGAAATGTTTATTTCTATAAACACTTTAAAATTTTTAATAGAAAGTAAAAAATTTAACATAACTCTTCTCCTTAATGGAAAATACAGTTTGCTACTTCACTCCCCATGCCTGTGTTCTCCTTCACAGACTCTAAACTTCTACCAAACCATAATCCTCTCTACCTGAGCAATACCCTAAGAAACAGACAGGTTTTGTGAGAAATCTTCTCTAAGACTCAATTTTGTTTCCATCATGCTGAGGCATCAAGGATGCAGTTGTGAGGAAACCCAAGAAAATGAAAAAACCTCATTCCTGACCAATCCTAATGGACACAACTGGAAATTCCACCTTCCATTATGACTATACTACTTTGGAGATTATATAGATATCACTTACTAACATGATAATAATAATTTACACATCTAAAAAAATGCACATTCTGGTTTTCCATTCTTTATGATGACCAAATCCTGCAAGCCTCTTGCTTTGCAAGATCCTTGTGGTCCAGGTGCTCTCACCATGTGAGTCACAAGAGCTATGAGTTTCTTCTTCTCAGCAACATGTTTTAACAGTGACCTGAGAGCTGTTCATGTCAAAAAAAAAAGAACATTGGGAAAAAAAGACTTAAATCAGCACACAGGCTACAGTGTCCTCCTTAAACCCCAATATTGTGTCTTTTGCAAACACCCTCAGCAGGCTCATGCATCTACGTTTCCATGAAATGTGGGCATGCCTTATTTATTTTCAGTTATGTAGACATGATCATCTTCATGATTACCCTTTACAAACTTCAAATGTTTGCTGGATTTTGGCTTACCCTGAGTCTTCTCATGAGCTTTTATAAGCATACAATACATGAGCATGGTTGTTAATCTGAGTCAAACTGCAACCGGTATTATCCCTGGAATTCAATGTATTCAATAAACTCATATATTCACAAGTCAATAAAGGCTGCCATAAGTAAAGTTCAAGATTCTTCACATTTATTTGGATTTAGATGAGAATTCTGAAGGATTCCTAGCACTACATATGATGGTCTTACAGAGACTCTGTTGCTGATCTGTAGAAATAATATAGGACTGCTGGCCAAAATTCAGAGGAGAAGACTTATTTAGACAAGCAAAGCTGCTGCAGGTTCCAAAGGCAGACTATTTTAAAGCGTCAGGTTATGAGGAAGCATTAAAGGCAGAATCAACTTTAACAACTGAGAATCATTTTTATGATAGCCATAGCTTGCTATGAACCATATTCTACACAGTCACTTAAATCATGATGGTTTTTGTGGTAATTCTCAGTTATGCTAATATCTTTACAATGAGAAGATAAGAAAAGGAAGTGATAAATAGATATACAATAGACCTGCTTTAGACATTTTCTGTGAAAAAGATGCGAATAATTTGCAATTTTTATTCAAATTAAGATGTGAAGAGGAAATTTCTAAGATTAAGGTCAGTGAATGGCAAATGGCTTAGATGTCTTCAGACAGTGTTTCAGAAGAGTGTAGTACTTTACTGCAACGTTTGTGCACCAAGCACACCACCCCTTTGGCCATTTTCCCTCGGAGCACTCTCAGATCTGAAGTGGGAACAGCTCTGTGAAGAGGCTGCCCAGGAAACCAAGAAATCTGGTTTCTCTTTCTAGGTTTAACTAGGGAGTGGTGATAGGCATTTTAGGTGTATATAGTTTTAAGTCTCAGACTGAGATATTCAATATACCTGCTCATCTGCTACACAATCTCAGCAACAGCTAAAGGCCTTGGGTGTCTTTATGTGTGACACCAGAGCTCCCCAGCACCCAGGGCTGTATTATGGTATGGTCAGGAACATAAACACTGCAAATACATAGTACAGCTTATGGATCCCTTATGCACTGGGGGCTCAACTTCTCTCTCTTTTGTCTCTGCAAACAGTTTGTGAAGATGAGCAGTTCCTCTGAATTCAGCAGGAATTAGTCATCTGCTCATCCTTCAACTTGGACCCAGGCTTGTAGGTAGCTCTAATTTTATAAGTGTGTATTTATTTGATTTTATTTCATTCCCAGAGAAATAATATTTGACTGAGGGAGTGAAATATCTGCTATTTTCTTTGCTGAAATGATGGCAGTGAAAACAACAAAAAAAAGAAAAATGTGGGGTAATAGGTTAGTTTTTAAAACCATTTTTTAATAGAATGTTCAGTATCATGAAAATATTTTTAATTTATTATTTACACTGGAACAAAAATAAAGATTAAAATTACCTTTCTATTTTTCAATGAAAAAACAGCTGATCCAGCCTGCAAATTTAGAATCGGAAAGCTACATATGATGAGTATTACAATAACAACATTAACATGGCAAAAACATCCTTTCCTGTAAAAATCCAGTAACAGCTGATTATGATTTTTCTGCTGATTGATATATAGGAATGTAGGAATCTGCACAAGATTTGGTAGTATCTTACTTATGTGAAAGAAAAATGTCCATGATCATGTGCTTTATTGTTAAGCATTTTCTCTCAAGGGCCAAAGCCAATTTTATGGTTTATCATTTTTTTCCTGCAATACCACCTGCGCAAACTTGTTGGTCAGATTGTTTCCATTTCTTTCACCTCCTCAGAGGTTTGTATTTCTCCACACTGGTAGTATTAGAACCTCCTATTTTCCACTGCCTGCAGCCCTGGTGCTCTGTATAGTTTATCCTGTTTACAATTGATTTCCCACTGATAAATCCCACACGACCCAGTGAGCTGCCAGGCGCGCTACACTGTGGATGTCCAGTGAACCTCAGCTGCTCTGTCAGCCTCAAGAAGGCTGCAGACCAGAGAAGTCTTTTCCCAGACGAATAAAAAAAAAACAACAACAAACCCCAAACTTCCCCATTTCTCTTTTCTGCACTTGGTTAGAGACTTGCAGCTCTTTTTTTCCCAAAAAAAAATCACTCAAGAAAACCTTTCCAAGTGCAATTAATCCTGCCCACTTGGATTCAGAAGCTGACAAAACAAACACAAATTCGAATAGGAAAGAGAAATTTAAGGTTATTATTGGAGAGGTTAACAAGTTCCCTGGTGGAAAAAAGAGGCTTGAAAATTAACTCAATTGCTTGTTCTTCTTCCTGTTTTTTCCAGACAACCTGACCAGCTTATTTAATAATGTTCTCCCTCAGTTCTCACTTGTGTTACAGGGACAGCTGTACCTTCTTTTGCCCACTGCTTGTCTCCTAGAGAAAATATATAAGAATTACAAGGGTTGTAGCATTGTAAAATAGGAATTTATCACTAGTTTTAACCAGCTTTTTCTACAAGGAAATTTTCTTACAAGTATAAAGTTATGGAAGCAAGGAATTTTCCAAAAATATCTCTATTTCACACACCAAAAAAAGCTTTCAAAATTAAAATTCAATATACTGTAAAATTTTTGTAGTTTTTTTTTATTAAATAGAGGCAAAACTCCTCTTTATCTTAAAAAATATACTTTAGTTGGAAAATTATATTTTCACAAAGGCATGGCCACAGAGAAGGGAAAAGTTCAGTCATTCCTATACAAATTGTTAATACTGTTAGTGAGTTTGCTAAATTACTAAGTTACAGGAAGACTGAGAAGGGTGATAATTCTTATATCTGAAAAATTATTAGCATAATCAAACTCAGCCAATATTCAGTTGTTAGTATGGAATGGAATTATGAAGATGCAGAAAGTAAAGTACAAGCTTAACTGCTTTGCTAAACACTGATTTTAGTCCAAGATCAAATGACAGCAAATATTTTTCTTCATACTTTGTGCATAGGATGACAGAAACCTGAAGGTATCTGGCAGGTAGATTAGTATTTGAAATAACAGTCTATTAAAATGGAAATTAAATAAATGCTACTGCCTGGAAAATAAATGGGTTTTTAGCGACTGTCGTCAGACCCGTGTTCCACCTTCAGCCTCTCTGAGCCCTTGTCAGCTGGATTCCAGCCCAGATGAAGTGGGCAGGAGAGCACAGGAACCTAATGAGAATAATTGGGAATTAGTTTAGCACACACATACAGCTGAATTATCCAAAGATCAGTCACTTGTTTGGAGCAGACTACCCAGGGATTTATTCAGCAGAGTGTGTAGGCAGAATTCCAACATTTTAACCAAACAGGTATTTGCCACGGACTTAATAGAAAATAATTTTAATTACATTAGGATTCTCCTCAGAAAATCCTCAAAGTCCAGCTTCTTCCTTGGAAATCTCTCAGATCCTAGCCTGTGTGAGATAAAAAGGGACCAGCCTTAGTGTGGGAATCACAGCCTCTCTGCCCCTTTCATCTTTGCATTTGAATATCCCCTGCTCTTGCTCAGCAAAATTTTGAGTGCAGCTCTGCAGAGACTGAAAAATGGCAATTTCTCAGTCCTGAAAGTTCAAAGTAAGGTGGGAGATGTGTGCTGGGCACTGGGCTCTGGGTACGTTTGTGAGGAGGACCCCCCTAGAGCTGTGTCCAGGAAAAGGAAGATACAGACAGCCTCAGAGGGCTGTCAAGGAGTAGCACATTGGTCACACTGGCACCTAGAGGGCTCAGACCCCGCCATGCCGCAGCACTCAGGAGTCCCAGAAAGAATTGGCTCTCCTACCCTCTCCAGGAGGCTGCAGCGCTGTCTGGGCCGGCACCAGACAAAGTGACATCTGGCCAAGTACTGCAGGATGGGGTTATGAGAAAGCACTTGATATCCCTCAGTTCCCATCAGCCCAATCCATTCAGACACCATCCCAAACACAGTTGTACATGTGTTGTACAATTCTTTAACCCCAGCCAGAAACTGAGTACCACACAGCTGCTTACTGCCCCCACTCAGTGGGATGAGGTTAAAACTCATGGTTTGAGATAAGAACAGTTCAATAACTGAAATAAAATGAAATATAACAATAATAATAATAATAATAATAGTAGTAGTAGCAGTGAAAAACAGAGAGAGCAACTGGAATTCAACCCAAGAAAAGACAAGTGATGCATAGTACAATTGCTCACCAATTGCTGACTGATGCCCAGCTCATCCCCAAGCAGCAACTGGCCCCTCCCAGCCATTCCCACCCAGTTTTTCCACTGAGCATGACATCCTAAGGCATGGAATATTCCTTTTGCCAGTTCAGGTCAGCTGTGCTGACCACACTCCCTCCCAGCTTCTCATGCACCTGCTCACTGGCAGAGCAGGGGAAACTTAAAAGTCATTGACTTGATGTTAATACTACTGAGCAACAACTAAAGCATCAGTGAGCATATTGACAGCATTATTCTCATGCAAATTCCAAAGCACAGAACTGTACCAGCTACTAGGAAGAAAATTAACTCTACCCCAGCCAAAAGCAGGACAATGTGGCAGAAGAAAGCATAGTGAAAACACAGGGCACAGTCCTGGAAAATAGAGTACAGTGCGTGTCCCTGTTACTTCTTTATACAGATACTTTTGATTGATTGTTTATGTGTGCCCAAGATCTCATGCTTAAGCTCCTGTGTCTGAGGAAAGAATGGCTGATTTAGCCCTTGTTTCAGGTGCAGTCCTCAATTCAGGTGCACTCCCTTGCCTCAGACCAGAGTCCTACACTGCTAAATGGGAGTGACTATGAAGGGAGCAATGGCTTTCCAAAAGCCTTCAAGCGTATATGTTTCGCTTAGACAAACATGTCTCTAATAACTGTAACCATTTTTGGTAACTAACATAAACTGTTTTTCTCTAAATAGTGTATCTTCCAGCATGATTAATATGTCTAAGTAGTAAAACAAAGGCTCTTCTAAGTTACCAAAATACAGCATAAGCACAGCACAAACCTCTTTGTATTACAAAATTATGATTCTTGGTGCTCATTAGGGAAAATAATTTCCTGTTAGCGTTGAGCTAACTTACTGCAGTGGGAAAGTGTATGAGAAAGAAGGCCTCTGCCTGCTGTAGACCATTGAGCTTTACCCTCAACAGCATGGAAGTGCCAGAAAGCTGAATAATGATGAATTTTTAGGAGAAAAAGAAAAAGCACTGAGTGCAATATGCTATTATTATTACTCTTCCTGAAAAATATCACAGAAGATGAATTGTCCAGATGGTAAAGTGCAACCATGGGACTTGGGAGACAGGCATTTATTTTTGCACAATACCACAGGCTTCTTGGGTGACCTTAGGAAAACCTTTCTATGAATAACGCTTTACAAATTATTTAACTACTTGATAATATCTACATTCTCCACTTCAGACAGCTAATTTCAGTATTCTAAAATTTCACTGTCAGCACCAAAGGTGCCTGCCTCTCTCTACTGATTTTTAACAAAATTCTGGCTTTCAGCTTTTGAATGGCATCTGAGGTGGATTCCTATGGTAACTGAAGATGCTGTAAAAATTCCCCTTAGGGGTAAAAATCCATAAGAGAACTTGGGTTGCTAGGTCATCTGTTTCTAAAACTAAGTAATCATAATATACAGCCTACACACAGGGATAAAGATTAAGTAATGTAAGAAAATTTCTTTGAAGTTTTAATTTTACAGAAACACAGCTAGGGGATGTTACATATTCCAGTGATGCACAATGTCACAGGCAGGTTGTCCTCTACCCAAATTCTTACTAGGTGGTGCCAGCATGTCCTTTTGAAGTCCTCCTCTGAAACTGATATAATAAAACAATTAAAAAGTACTACCAAGGATGAACACAAGATTAATATAAATAAAATTAAACTGGCATTAGTGAGCTTTATCCAAAGCAGATCTAACCTTTAAAAGAAAAATATGATTTTGGGTGGATACCATCTAATAGAAATAGATTCCTTGTTGAGAAGAATGAGAGTAGAGTCGAAGGAAAGCAATAAGCCATTCTTTCACCATCGTATGTACATGTGGAATTAATTTCTTAATCTTTTTCAAAGTGGTCATGCTGCTTATCCCATAAATTGGTCATATAACAACATCATAGAGCCTCCCCTAAAAGGTCCTTCCTGAAATTTATCCAGTGGTTGGGATGAAGGTAATCTTGAGCTAATAGTGGTGGTNAAAAAAAAAAAGAAAAGAGAAGAATCTTTGTTTCTAATATCTAATTATCTAATCGCTGATAATCACTACCTTAAACAGATATATTACTGTAACCATAGCCAGAAAACCAATGTTACTCATGCGGAGAATCATGGGAAGTTGAAGAAAGCTTTGCTATTTCATAGCTACTGCCAATAATAATCTAGTGAAAGTAGTGAGTTTAAAGTGTCAGCTATATTTTCTGTCACCTTGAATTCAATAAAAAGTTAAACCACTCTCTGTGGCATGGACTTCTCTTTGTTCTTTGCCTTTGGATACATTCACAAAACAGAGCTATGAACCATGACTCAGATTTCTAAGCACTATACACAAAGAGCTGTTATCTGGTTAGAAAGTAAAGACTAAGCTCATGTCCTTAACATGAATCTGATTTTGTTCAGTTTTCACAATACATTCATAACCTGGAGGAAAGAGAAAAGCATACCTCGCAGAAAAGAGATGATGACCCCTTTACCTTGAAAATATATTTTGAATTCTAAGAGCACAAATGAAGAGAAATTAGGCCTGGTTTTTATCTTTACCTGAGCTTGATTAGGTCATAGAAAGTTCAGGTAATACTTATGCCTCACAGCTACAATCATCACAGCAGTAGAGAAACTGACAGAACAGAAAGAAATGAATAGAAATTAAAACTTTTTAACCAATATTCCAGCTGCCTGATTGCAAGGAAAAGGTTCAAAATAAAAACTCTCCAGAAGTAAATTGACACATTCTGTTCTGATTAGCATCCAAATTAGTAAATCAGCAGCACAGACAGTGAAAACTTTACCTGAGATCACTCCCCTGACTTCTCTGTTTTAAGAGAAAACTTTAATTTAAAAACAATGATGAACATGCACTTAAATATTTTAATTTATTATTATCATGCATGAAACTTCATAAACAGGTCCAAAAACAAACAGTACAAGAACTTGAGTCCATTTTTAGTATTTCCCTTATATCTTCAAGTCTGAACTCAGGTTTTCCAGATTTCCCAGTAGCCTGTTGAGCTGAAGGGCATATCATTAGAGTATTTCTGTTAATCTACACAAGCCACTAGGACTATTGTGTTTTTGGAGAGGCCACAATTGCCTATTGCTTAGCTTAGATCAACCAGCTGAAAATTCAGCGTAAACAAAGCACAGAAGAGAAAAAGACTGACAGCTCTAGTAAGCTGTCAGCTTCAGGAAAGAGGCAGTGTACTCTTGGCTTAGAAAATCACAGAGAGAGGGACATCACTGGTTTAGATAGCAAGACAAGTTTTCCCAACAGCCCTCTAAAAAGGCTTTACATTTACATCTGCTTTTGATGTCTCAGAATCTGATATCTTTCCTGACTATAAATACACTTGCACTATAAATACACTTATCGTCCCTTGTAAAATGTTTTGAAATCTTCTGAAGAAAAGCACTAAATATGCAGCCTTCTATTTATGGACAAGCTTAAGGTGAGATAATGTTCTCTGCACTGAGATTTCATGGTTCTGCAGAGAGGATTGGTCTCCCATCAAAGAGCTATTTACACATTAGAAAAGATCTGTCAATCCCACCACTGCTGATCAAGGAAAACTAGTAAATGAGCTAGTAGCAGTCGCAGTTGGGGAAAGAAAATACAACAACCAAACTGCAACAAAGCAATGACATTGATACCAAGCTGGAGAATGAGTCCTTACCTCCTGAGAAATTCAACATGCCAAATTGTCTCCACACTATTCTTGATTTAGCTAACCCAAATGTAGACAGAAGTGACACCAGATGAGTCAGGCACACCGTCTGGACTCCAGCTCTGAATTTGGAAGTGACAAAGTGACAAAAGTTTGCTTGGCTGTTTCATTTCAACAGTTAAAGCAAAAGCCAAATTTCCTCTTTTAGCTTTCAGACAACTTGCAGTTGAACATAACCAAAGGTTAAGGGGTTTACTGAAGAGGTGTGCTGCTGAGATTAAGTAGAAGTTATCTAAGAACTCAAATTTTAAACCACATTAAGGCAGTGAAAGGGCTGGCAGAGATATGTGGGAATGTCTGTTGTGGAAATTGTGTGCAGTGGTTGCTTGCTTCCATTCACTGAAATACATATGCTTAGGTTTGGCCAAGTAACAGTACATCCATTGCTAGCCACTGAAATCTTGGAGAGCTGTTACTCCCAAATTATGATTGCTCAGAAGGTGTCAACAAACTGAACAAGACAGGCCTTGTTTGTTGCAATTCTTTTGCCCCATAAATGCCTCCCTCTACATTTATTAAAGGAAAGAATATCTACACAAATGTAAACCACAAATCCTCAGTTCTATTAGAACTGCACTCATCATTGCACACTAATTTATGAATAAATGGGTGCAGAAGAGATGTATCTAACTGGAATGTACCATTTTCAAAGGAAGTTACCTGATCTCCACACTTCATTTAATGTATTATTCCAATAATGTAATTCTTAGTGTGAAATCAAAAAATTCCTATCCAGGAAATGGCTGGAAAGATGATAAATATGATCATGATCAAGGTAAAATGAAGTGATTAATGATCTGAGACTTAAAAAATGAAATTGTAGCCAAAAGTAGTACGCTGAACATTCAATAAACAAAAGATTGCAGTTTAAGTATCTGAATAATTACTGTGTTTGGGAGAACAATGCACAATGTTTGATAATCCTTTCTGAATACTTGTAGTGTTTCTTCCAGAATTTGTGCCTGGGAATTGACTAGTCTGAAGGTTGCTATGGAGAACACTCAGCTTACACAGCACACAGTGTAGGGGGCAGATACAAACTAAAGCAGAGACTGGTGTCTGTAATACTCCTTATACATTTTTCATATATATTAATTGTTGAAGATATTAAGGCCAGAAGAGAAAAAGAATCCACATAACTAAGCCACCTCTGCCGACTGATTTCAGAGGACTTGTAAAATCAGAATTTGACTTGAGGATATTTATGTGAGGTTTTAATAATCATTAAGTTAATAAATACTCTTTTCTCCCCCCTTGATGTGCCTGCCCTCTCCTTGGGAAACTGATATTCTGTCAAGATTTTCTTTTTCACGGACAGAAAGACAATCAGAGAGATGTCAAAACAGTCCTACTCTCATCTTTATTATTGTTTATTAGTGATGACAGGTAGGTCCTTAGCAACAAAAATCTTTAAGTTAGCAGAGGGGGAAATGGTGGATACTCTCAGCTCAGCTGGGTACAACAATGAGCATGACACGGTTGTGTCTGCCACAGGGGCTGCCTGCAAGAGCTTCAGATATCATAAGACAACATTTAGGGAGGATTACAAAGAAAGTATTCTTTGAAATATTCTGACTGAGAGGCTCGAGGATGACCATTACCTGGAGAGAGCTGGCCCTGACTGACACCACAGTGAGTAAAAACAAAGTCTGCCACAATTCCTATAGACTAAATCTCTTCACATGACCTGGCTTGGGCTTATGAATGAAGTTTGTTCAGTATTTGTTTATTTTTCTGAGATGGTTTTTGACAACCTGGAAAGGATTTGTACATTTTCTGGACAAGCCTCTTCTCTGTTCTTTTAAGCTGCCATGACTGACTTTATCTCTTGGGTGTGTTTGCTTCCCACTGCAGAATCTTATGAGAATATGATAGTTTCGCTGACACTGTGGACAGAATAGATCCTCAAGAATACCATCTACACTCATCCTACTTGTCTAATCTACTTGATTTAATAAATTTTAAAAATTTCTTTTGTAAGCCTCCTCATGGAATGAACTCTAGCTAAGGAAAGTGGCTAAAAATTATTCAAGTTTCTTGCTATTGCAATAATTCTTTTGAGTGCCTTCTTGCTCAGATGAATGGATGTGGCATCACATACCATAGAAGGGGAAAAAAAAAGATATTAGAGATATCTCCTAAAAATTGCAGCAGAAGGTGATCTATAACACAACCTTTAATGAGATACTAGAAATGCAAGAAACGATACTGTTTTAATGGCACATAAGTGGCCAAAGCAAGTCATAAAGATAAAAACTGCAAAAGGAAAGGATCACTCCATGATCAATGGAACTGTTGGAAGGAGATTTTCCCTGCACTGATGTCCTGTGTCACTGACTACTGCAACCACCTGCTCTTGTTAAATACTCAGCACTTCCAAAGTCATCTCCTGAGCCATCTCACTGAGCTGTCTTCACAGCTTCTCCTGAAAACCTCTGTTTCTGTCAAAGTACATGTAACTATTCACTAAGTCATTTACATAGTGGCCACATCTTGCTTTTGTGGGTGTGAAGCTGCACATGTTAAGACTATTTCTGAGTTATTTGGTGTGTGCAGGCGACTCAACAGGCAGACATGGTGTGATGAACTTGCACCGTGACCATTCCCTCAGCTGGAGGAAGGATGCAAGGCTCTCTCTGCCCACAATCAATTTTCACCAGTTCAGCAATGTTCAACATCTGCATAATAATGCTAAGAAAATTCGATGCAAGCCATTAATAAACATGTCTAAAACATATGCATCCGTTCTTACGTTTTCACACCACCCAGCTGGGCTCCATCATGCCTCTGGTGACTTGGGCAGTCAAATGCCATCAGTCCAAATGTCCCCCCCTTCCTTCTTCTTCCCCCATCTTTATGTGCTGAGCATGATGCCATATGGGATGGGATATCCCTGGTCAGCTGGGATCAGCTGTCCCAGCTGTGTCCCCACCCAATTTCTTGTGCACCTCCAGCCTCGTCACTGGTGGAGTGGGATGAGGAGCAGAAAAGGCCTCAACTCTGTGCAAGTGCTGCTCAGCAATAATGGAAATATCCCTAAATTATCAACACCGTTCTCAGTACAAATGTAGAATGCAGTTCTATAGTAGCTACTAGGAAGAAAATTAGCTCTGCCTCAGCCAAAATCAGTACAGCATGCCAGACAATTCTGTTATAGTCTATTACTGATTTAAAGAGAACACAGACTTTTTAGATGTTTCACTGTGTTTCTTATCCTGTCTGCAAAGAGTAGTAAGTAGAGTCCTCCTTTTTTTCAGGAAAATATTATTTTTTAATTAATTTTGTAAACAAAATCCTTCACGGATATAAATTTTTCACCTATAGCTCTTCTCTTTACTCCCTTGTCCCTAAGAAACTCCTATTGCTTATTTTTCATGAAAGGCTTGTCAAGATAAGAAGCCATCACAGAAACATTTCTGACAATTGGCTTATTCATAATCTATTTACACCAGCAGGCAAGAAACTCCGAAAGTCCCTCGATGTGCCATGACAATTTTCACATGGATCTTGAAAATACTTGCCAAGCAACTTTCACAGCCTTGAAGTTTCTGTCAAGAGAATAGAGGAATGAGAAAAATTCAACCACATGAAATACAATTCAACAATTTTTCTTCCTCCATGCTGAAACACTGGCATAAAACTGTTGTGTGAAAGGCACACAGGGAGACATATTTGCTCTTCTAAGAATTTTGTCTTTCAAGACCTTAACTAAAATCATCCTGGGTCAAAGGTGTACAGGGAAGTGAAGCCCTTTTAAATTATTATTCCCATCACAGGGGAAAGAAAGAAGATTTATCCTGCATCAGAGGAAAGGTGTCATTTTCCCAGTAGCACATATTAATGGATGTATAAAGAGGAGGAGGAGGAGGACACATACAGAGCAAGAACGGGTCTCATTTTTACACACTCTTCCAACAGTCCTGGAGAGGATGGGCAGCAACACAAGTATTGGTCTTAGAAGTAAGAAAGTCAAGTCAACTGGTCTCCTTGCTCCATAAAATGCTTGTTAATGGGGAGGGTGGAGGTCTTGGACTTTACCCTAAACAGTGATACATGAGGAAGCTTATTTTTCTCAGACAAATTGTTCCTACCTGTCTATCAGTCAAATAAATTTCTATCACCTACAGACGTTACATTTAAGGTTTCCTTCTAAGTGTTTTTCTTCTTTCCCTCAATGGAACATTGATGCTTACTAAAAGAAAAGAGCAAAAAGTTACAAATAAAATGACTCTATGATGTGGGGGTTGGGTACCGTTTATGCCTTAAATATCTGACCTGAAATTTTCTCTTCATAGTTTAATATTTTAGGTCTTAGTAGAGAACCAAAAAGATACTGCTAAAAAAGAGTATGGGATGAATGAATTCACTCTGCTTTTGCCCATCTCCCTTCAATTTACTTCCATATTTTAACATATTATGAAAGCTAGAAGAAACCACAAGAAAAGGAAGAGCAAATAGAAATACTTACTTACTGTGTTCATGCTACAAGTCCTCTTAAGCCCTTCTGAAAGGTCTTTGTGAGTTTGAGACACTTAAGATAAAGAAACAATACCATCTGGAGCAGACAACTAATCAGGTATCAAATATACCAATTTATGAGATTGAATACTAGAATCAATAGATTCTCAGCTATGTCACATTAACAACAGAGCAGGAAGATTTATGTGACCCCTTGATTGCTATGTTAGACTTCATCATGTTCAGAATAAAAGAGCTTAAGGCTGCCTGCTCCAAGACAGAAGAATGCAACATCTCAGTGGTACTAATCACTTAGGATGGGATTTGTAGGAAAATTACATAAAACTACTGGTTTAACATTTTCATCAGGAGACATCTCAAAGCACAATTCAGCCTCCACCACAGATATGTGTCTGAACACGTAGAATTAATTTTTTCCATGGAAGGGAAGGGTTATCTCTCCACTCTCAGCTACAGGGGGAGTGAACAGAAAGCTTTGGCTAGATGTTGGAATTAGGGGGAATGACTCCATCAAGATGCCTTTTTCTACGCAAACCCTCTTCCTGCTACTACAAATGGAAGCTTCTCACAGTCTTGCTAACAGATGCCCATGCCTTTCTTCCAGGAACACTTCCTTTGCTGGTATTTAAGCTGCATAGAAAAGCAGTGCAGTGGCTCAGGAGAAGGCTTTGGAAGTGAAGAGGAGCAGCAGGATGTTATTGAATATGCCTCAAATTACTTGCGGTTTAAATGATTTAAGGATACAGGGTTGTTACTTCATTGGATGGACAGATTTGGTCAAATGCCTTAACAGCACTCATGAACATTAATATCAATTCCAAGTGGCTATTCAATTCCATGCTCATAGTCCTTGTGATTCAAGTTGCTGTGTGACTGTCAGAAGAAAACAGATTGCTGTTCATTTTAATCAGTCAGATCACAGTTTTATTGAACGTGCCTGTTTGATGTGATTGCATCTTGCGCAACTGAGCGAAACAAGACAAAAAGAGCAATTTTATATCACGTAGATAATAACAGATGCGCCCCTCAGAATCCATTCTAGAAATCTGTTTTGCAGCCATATGTTCCACTTCATCTGAAATCCTTTTGTTCTCATCAGCCTCTTCCTGTGTGAAACAACCACTCTGCATTTTGCAAGCATCCACTAAAGGAATCTGATATTACCTTGTCCATATCCTTGGATCACCTGCTAAATATTGAAAATTAAGAAGTCTAGTTTCCCATAACGTACTAAAATAGCCTCCATACAGTCACCTGATTGTAAGCATCAGGCATATTTACCCACTTTATTACTATTTACCTTTTAAATATCACTCTCTAATAACTGAAAATAAAGAGCTTTAGCAGTAAATAGTTTTAAAATATTTTGTTTCCTAGGTTTTTCTTCTGCCTTAGTCTAAGCCTTTAGGGTGAGCACAGCTCTATGAAATCTCAGCACAGCCTTGATGTCATTTTAGTTTAAATTGTGATCAAATCTGTAGCCATACAAAGTCCTTTAGGACCTAAATGCATGTGTATGAATCAAAATTACAGGTATCATATGCTGCTTCTTTTCTTCATAACCTTTCTTAAACATCTACGTGACTATGCTGAGTAATATGTATTTTATTGGCTTGATTCTGAGCTGATGTATATTCAAGTGGCTCCACAGATTTTAGTGGACTTATGCCAAATTACATTACTGCAATGGTTTGGCTGAAATCCTATCACCTTTGACATCATTGGCAAAATTCCCATTGTCTTCAGCAGAGAAATTACTTCAATGTATGTGCTTGGCATTTAGAGACCCTCCTCAGTGCAAAGTCATGCAGTCAGGCATGATAATGTCTCAGTTAGAGGTATCACATTCATCCTGTGAAGTCTGCTAGAGGTCAACACTAAAATATGATTTTTATGAGTAGACAACAGAAGGAATAAAAGAAAGGTTGGAGAAACACAAATTAACTTTTGCAAAAATTGTTCAAAGATATTTCAATGTAAATCTGACAGCGACTCAGAGCATCTCCTTACTTTTCTTTGTCTTTCTTATAAAGTCATTGGCTTCCTTAAATACCTCACTTTCTCTAATCAGAAATCATCATTTTCTCTGGGTAAAGCCTGCAAGGGTATACATATCATAAAATTAGTAGATTAAGCAGACATATGCCTGCACCCACTCCTCACAGCCCACACATGTGGTACCCTCTCATGTTCGAGGGCACTTGATAAGTCACTCATCCTTCCTTCATGCACTCTGAGGCACTCCACCTGTTCTTCCAGGGCCTATTTTTTCCCCTCACATCCATATATCTACAGCATCCACAGTGTCAGAACCCCACTGAGTTATATTTCCCATCTCTCTGTGTCTCCCGCTATGATTCCGGCATGAGGTTTCCATACCCATAAGTCTAGATCTCAACATAGTGACTAATAATCACTAGTCATCACCTATTCATGCTTCAGTGTGAATTCTTGCTAGTCCTCTCTGTACAGTCCTTTCCCTCTCCCTAAATCCTTTCTCTTTTCTACTTCACTCTAAGGCTTTAAGTCCACATCCAACTCATAGTACATTAGAGGCTTGATTCTTCGACCTCTGTTCCTGTAGCACACCTAATAATCTTGGAGCATAGACTAGTGGTGAAGGCAACAACATAATTAAATCCTCTTCTGTTCTTTATTCAGCCCTACTAAATACCTAATGTATAACCTTGGACCTTCAAAATCTGCCACATCTGTTTACATCTATTTGGACTAAATTTATTAAGGTGATGTTGTAGCGTAGGTTTAAATAGCATTTTGCACAATCAGATCCTGATCTGCAAATAATTTTGAAATCAGAGAAGCATTTTCATTCAATTAAGAAAAAAAAGTTCTAGGTTTCTGTTTATTTACTTTTTTTAGTTTGACTTGGCATTTTATTGTTGTTTGCAGTTTTTTACTGTTTCATAGAAACACTCAGATCATCTTTTTTCCTTTGTTTGAAATTTCATTTCCTGTCTGAACAGCAAATCAAACAGTCAGTCATTCAGACAAGACTAGCTAGCTCTTTTAAACTCAATTGAAATACCAACAACAACAATAATAATAATTTATTTCCAGTCCTATTTCGGCAGAGGACATCACATACTTAAGCTATTGCTTTGTTGGACTAGAGGTATGCTAAATGATAAAGGGACTGTCTCTCTCATGTCTGTTTGAAGACAGCAAGGGGATTTCTATTTCTTGTCAACCTGGAGGAGCCTGATAACAAGATGTTTTTTTAATCTGAAAGCTAGGCTTTCATCAAGTGCAACTTTTGTGTCTTGAGAGACAGATGTTGAGGTTCTGAAGCGTCAAAAATCCTTCCAGTGAAAAACAGGCGTAAATTACACTTGTGTTAACAGTAAAGGGATGGAAGCAAAATCCATATCAAAACATTATGAATGATATTGCAGGCCTCATGTTGCTTTGTGTGTGACATTAATGCCATTGAAAACACATTGACATAAAAGCATAATATAAACCTTACCAGCTAAGCCTGGAATAAAGGCAGGAAGGTTATCATTGACAGTATGACTATAAACATATCAGTCTCATAATAGTACTATAAATAAAAAGGTTGTTAATTTAACAATGACCATATATACATATATAAGTAATGTCAGTGCCCACACATTGCCATCCTTGGTTTCAGCATTTATGTGGGACCTCATAAAGCAGCCAAACACTTCCTGTTAACTTTTAGGGAATGATAGCACAGGCATAACCATAAACATGATTCTGCTGCATAAATCAGGTCTGTACATGTGTAAATTGCATTGGTAATTTATGAATGTAAATGCAAACAGAAATAGCCAGGCCATACATCAAAAATATCAATGCAATGAAAAACAAAGTCTGAAAATCACGCCCAGGTTCTGAAGGTATGCAGTGTTAGAGCACAGAAGGACAAAGAAATATTTTGTAAATGATGCTTGTCATGCTCAGGCCTCAAAGTTCTCAGGGAGTGTTATATTAAGGGCAGAAATTTGTACGCTGTGATCCTCCCAGGTATCCCCTCATCCTGTTACTTCCTTATGAAGGCCTGGTACTACCAGAGCCAATGGGAACTTCTGAGAAGAGATTTGTTATTTCTGTGGTGCCAAGCAACCCTTCTACCATACAGTTCTGTGAGTTCTTGCTTTTAAACAAAGCCACTTACCAGGGACCTTAGGATTGTGGAAGCAACTTATGTTTGAGGAATTGAGAGACTGACAGGCCAAAGAGACTCAGGTGCATAATCTGCACGGCACCATCCCACTGATGTGCAAGAAAGTTCACAGCTGCTTTCAAAACTATGCCAAAAGCTGACAAGTTCCTTCAGCTGTCCTTCCATACTGCTTCACATAACGACCTTTAAATGGGGTGGGGGGAACTGCATATTTGGGGGACCAAAGATTTTTACTTTTATTATTTGTACTTGAAAATAATTGTGCAGGACATCCGAGCTCCTTACCACAAACAATCTCACTGGCAGACAATTTGACAACCAGGCATTTTCCTGGAACCAAGAGACAGATTTCTCTCCATTAGAGCTACCCATCTGATTTTTCATACCAAATGCACAGGAGTCAAAAATGCTTGTAGCTCTGCCTGAATAGTACAGCTGACTCCTGTTTTGGAAAAAGCTTCACTTTCCCACCACATAACAGCATTTCACGGCTCTGTGCAGAGAATTAAATAATTGAACAAATATTATACCACTCCTATAACTGCTGTATTAATGTTGCTTTAAGGAATGTAATGCTTCCTGCCAAGAAACCATCTGTTGAATGAGATATGTGAGACTAAAATGCGGCTGAAAAGGAGACTGAAGATATGATAGCTCCAGATTGGAAGATTCTTGGTACCATGGGAATGCTAATCAGTGTTGATCCTGACAGCTGTAGGTGTTCAGCTCCCAACAACGAGTAACACACTTTCATACCTTTTTTTTATTCTATCGTTTCACTTTCTTCAAGGGTGAAGAGCAATCTAGAGCTACTTGCTCAGCATATTTAGAGGAGACTAAATTAAGGAGACATAACACTATCTCAGAGTATTTTAAATGAGACAGTGATGGATACTGGGAGAACTTGTAGCAGCTTCTACTGATCACCCATGAGAACAATTTTTGAGATTCAAAAGTGTTACAGATTTTTATGCTCATTTGGTCTTTTAGTTCTACTTTTATACTTCCTGCTTTTGTCAAGTGTAAGTAAGAGACATGTAAGGAAGACATGTCCAAATGGACATCTGGACAAGCTCCTGATGATTTTTTCTGGGGTCATAAGATGACTTCTGGCTCTACTCTTTATGATCTTTCTGCACCTTTCTTTTAATATGAGTAGAATACAGGTAACAATATTGAAATTGAGAGTAATGTGCTTTGAAAACCTTGGATGAAATGTGCTACAAAAGAATGTTTTATTGCTGTTGGAACTCTGAGAAGACATTCAGCAGCTTATGCTGGGCTGAAATCTTACATATGACTCCTCCATTTATCTGAGTCACCTAGTAATGATTACAAATTAAAAACAGAAGTCGCTTTCAGATTCCTCTTCTAAAGCAGTTTGTGTTCTTTCAGCAGAGTTTTGGCATCCATTAGTTAACACAAACATAAGAAAGTAAAATCTTCTCCTAAACATTCTTGACCAGTTATTTCCCCTTAGCATCAATAAGAAGAGAAGTATCACAAGATGAAGTAATTTTAAAAGTTCTATCCTCTGTGGAAAGTCGAAACAGTGATTTTTCACCTCCAGTGACAAGAAGCAGGCTTCTTCTTTTGTATCAGCTCACCCCAGTATCAGAACTATGTGGAGGAGGATAAGCTTGCCAGGTCTCTCCCTTGGACAGATGTCCCTTGAATGGGCTGTGACAAGCTTATCTCAACTCTCCCCTGGAAGGATACCACTTGGAAGGAGCAGTCCTCTTTGGTTAGAGTGAGATCCCACCATGCTTTGGTGCACACATAAATTCTTTGCAACCCATTGGTGTCTCCCCTTGGTACCACCCTCAGTTTCCACCATAAAACTACAGCTTCTGCCCGGTTCAGGATGGAGCTGCCGTTCGTGGCCCCCTTCACAGAGTGCTGGACAATAAAGGTTACCTCTGTGGAACCGCCACACGACACTGCTGTCTCTCTGAGTCGGCGTGGGGTTTCCTCGCAAGGCAGAGCTGAAATCACTGCTAAGAGCTGATCGTTTGCAGCCACAGGCTGTTCCCTTGCTGAGGTGTCCCAGCGGCCGAAGGACTGCCTGAGACTCCTAGGAAGCTGTGCCTTGTGGGACCTCTCTCTGGGAAGGTCACGGTATCCTGGGTCAAAATAACAGACCCCCAATGGCTGCCACAACAGAACTATCCGATGGTGTTACTAAGATATGTTTTCACAGCTGTTTTGACTGACTGACTGTAGATGTTGGAGCTTCTTAAGGCCAACATAGTTCTTTCTACCAACTTCAGTACAGCTACCATCATAATACCAGCAATCCTGAGTGCTCATGACCGTGTAATTAATAGTTTTATATCTGGCAGCCAATTCCATGACTTGAAGCAAAGCTGGAGCCCCTGGACAGCCTACATATAAACCGTAAGTTCTGGCAATGTATTTGGGATGAAGAGACTGCATAAAGATGCAGTGTCAACATATCTCTCTAAAGGATTGCTCTTGTTTTCCTCAGACATGAGCTCTGTTTCCACCTGAAATTCTCCTAGGTGAAGAGAAAGGATCACTGTTTGTGATTATGTCCCTCTTCCAGGATGAATTTAGAACTGTTACATCTCAGAATTGGTCAAATGAGATCTGATCAGCCAAACCATAAATGTACAGAAATTTACTCATCTTGTTTGTGTATGTGTTGAGACATCAAGGAAAAAATCTCATGTATCTTTGGTTTCTAACAGTTCTGTAAGTCTTCTGGTCAAACAGCTGGATATCTTCAGGGAAACTTGGAAACCACACAAAAAACTGTCAGATGCTCTAGGCTTTTTATATTAGTATAGGTTACCAGCCAAGTTGAAATCAGCATTTAAGCACCAGCCTATAGACTCTTAATTAAAGCAGGTGAATTCAAACAAGGGATTTATGCAGCGTGAAAGTTTACAAAGGATCAATTATAGAGTCAAGACTAAACCTTCAATAAAGACCTATCTAATGAGTTTCTTTCCTCCAAGTCTAAATGAATCCCATGAGAAATGCACATAAATAATAGGCTCCGATGATCTCTGAAGCAGCTCCAGTCTATCACAGGATGGAAGCTCAATAAACATGGGGTTTTCCTGCCTGAATTTCTTTCCTTCCCCTATCCTGCTCACTGGAGAGCCATACAAAGAAAAGGTAGAAAGATACAACACTGTTAAGATACTGTGAAAAACCAGGAAAAGACACAAAATAAGTTATTTTCTCATGGACAGTAAGCAAAGATATTAAGGAGGGCAGGGAGCAGCTCCAGATAATAAGTAAACTACCAGAAGTATAATGTACACCAGAGGTTTTATAATCTGACCTTTTTTTCCATCTAAAACGGTGTGGAAAGTAGAAGATATTTATGGATGGTGGAAGATATTTAATGCTTTAATATAACTGCACTATTAAACCACTGATAACCAAGAATCATACCTTTGTATTTTTTTCCTTTTTGCTCAGATACAAACTAAGTTAGCAGTGAATGAAACCTATTAGTGTTTGAAAGATGTAGGGTAGTATATGAAATTCATTGCAAGATGTAGGCAGGAGAGCAGAAATGGAAGACCACAGCTAAATTGTAGGACTTTGCAGCCTTTCTCTGTTCCCAAATCAGGATGGGAAATCAAGGCATGACTAGACTTCTAGTCCTGTGTGAAGACACAGGCACGTACAAAGATTTCACTTTCCCAGTCCAGCATCCAGCATTATTTCACAGAACAGAAACAGAAGAAATTTGCTTGATAAAGCAACCAAGCCATCTATGCACAGCCCTAATGGACAGAGTAGCTGGTTCTTAAACCATTACAGCACAACCAACCTGACATGGAGACACTCTTAAGAGGTGAATGGAAAAAATTCCCAGTTTACACAGATGAAATGGAGTGTTTTTGAAATCTCACCCTCTCCCTCCCTGGGTAAGCACAGCAGTTGCAGGACAAGGCTAAGGTCAGTGTTCATCTCAGCAGTTTACCTCCTCCAGGTCTTCAGCCAGTACAAGATTAGATGGATATAAATCAGAAGCCCTGATGGGTCACCTCCCTGTTCTCAAACTCCTAAATATTATATTTCAATACAAGCATTCTTCTTAATTTAATAAAAAATCCACAACTTGTATTGCTTCTACTCAAATACAATTCAGTAGGAGCAGGGGTGGTTGGGTTGGGTTTTTTCTTCTAACTGATAAATGACAGTATGAAACATCCGGAAATGTATTTACTGTGAAAATACTTGAGTGATCTCCTTAGCTTATAAGATACAAACAATGATTTGCACTCATTTAGGGTGAGACATGAGAACAAATTGTTCCATGTTAGGAGGCTTTCCACTTACACACTTTTAGCCTGCACTTCAGCTCTCTTGGCCCCCTTTCTCTTAAAAAAAATTGTATATTTGAATATTTGATCTGAATATTTACTGATTTTCTGAAAGTCAGAATTTGGAGGGAAGTGAAAAACACAGGCACATTGGCTCACTGTAAGACTGTTTTGAATAATCACAAACCCATCACGTTTTTTGGTCTGTGATTATTTACCTGTGTTTTGAGACTTTATTAACTGAATACTGCGAAGTCCTTAGTAATCCCTGGATGGAGGGTAGTTTACACCACACTAAGCTAAAACATAAATAAGAGTAAAGGACAGATATATGCTGTATCTGGAGAACGGTCTTCAAAGCGGGGAAATCAGGGGACTGATTTTATGTTTAAAAACATCCAGTGGGGAGTTCTACTCTAAAATCAGTGTCATGTGCAATGAGTTCCTGTGGATGGATGGGGAAGTTAGTGTGCAGATAGATGTGGATTTACAGTCCTCAAGGTGTTCTCCAGTAACCTGCCATGAGGGTTTTCTTAGCCTGCAGTGAGAATGCCTTTGTGTGCAATAGTCTAATAAACTATTCTGCACTTGTTCCCTATTAGATAGGTTTTTACACCACCTGACACACCAATTTCTACACATAACTTTTTCTGTAACGATAAATCCTGTAACAATGTCTGAATAAGCTACGCTTAGGACTCTTTATACTCACTAAATATGTAGTCAGGCTGGCAGTGCAAGTCTATGAAACCAATTCCCCTCTGTCGTAAGCCAGAATGCTTCCCTAGAAGCTGAGGCAGGTCCAGAGATTCAGATCTGCGAGGAATTTGGCCTGGTTACCATGCTATGGTCACCACAGCACTGCACAGTCTCTCAGCATCCTGCTATTTTCGAGGCAAAATATCTACATACTGTGCAAATTTAGGAACCTGCAGCAGCAGCTTTTTTACACATTGAATGTAGGCACAACTGCAGCCAGCAGGAAAGGCAAAGCAGCCACAAGACATAATGCTTTGCCCTAAGGTAAATGTGCCCCAGGAAATTTCACACAGGTTCTCTTCCAGGAGGAGCTTTCCTAAAGGTAGAGGAGTTTGTGCGAAGTTATGCTAAGTCAGCTGCTACCAGACATCTGCCTAGAGGGGTCTGCAGGGCAACCCCAGTCATGTAAGTTTAATCAGCCTGAGTTCTCCAGTGGCCAAGTGCAGTGTTCCAACATATCGTGCCATCCTCTGGCAGGTCAGTGTATAAAACATCACTCTGTACAGTTCAAATCCAAGAGAAAAAGAGACATCTCCAATGCTCGTTCTTGAAAATAATGTTTTATTAGCAAAAAAAAAAACCCAACAACAAAAACCAGCAGAAAAAAAAGAAAATTTGGCAGCCAAAAGTGCCTTGTGGGTGGAGACACACTGTCTCACTGTCTGCACAGCAGCTTCTCCTGGTAACAGATCTTAAAAGCTTCAACAGTGATCTGTTATTCTTACAAGACAAAACAAAACTCCCAACAGGCAGAGAACAGCAGAATTAATGGATTGGAAAGTGAGAGGCTAATGTATGAGCTTTCAGAAGTCTCTCAAGACCTGCAGCCTCATTGTGCATATCCCATAAGTTTCTGCTATTGGGTTTTGGGTGTACGTGATACTGTCAGTGGAAAAAAGGCACAAAGGTCAATATGGCTGCAAAATATCTCAAAGTATCTTGGTAATATTTCTACGGAAAACCTTTAACTCCAAGAGAAACAAATATTATTTACACATCAAAGGGCTTAAAAAAATACCCAAGCAAGCAAAAGCTGTCTCAGTTCAACTACTTTACAGTTAAATCATTTTTTATTGAATTCAAGTTTCATGGATCATTAGAGACCCAGAGGCAAAATTCCAAGAGCTGCTTTGACCTAATGAGTCTTCAGCAAATTGTTTTCTTAAGTATCCCATGCCTTCTTTATGGATTCTGAAAAGAAATGCATTTTCTCTTTATTTTGCATTTTAAGAAAACAACAAAAGCTTTTTAATTGAATGTAATTTATATCCAGTGCAGTAAGCTGTTGATAGGGTGTATTTCCTTAATCTTTCTTTCCTATGAATATTAATGTCCCAATAACATAGAAAAGGTACTGACACCTGTACTTACTTTCTTATGATGAAATTATGCACTTTTATTTTTGTATAGTGAAAACCTTCTGAAGTCAATAGCTTTAAACTCCCTGATTCCACAGGCCTATGCTGCTCTGCATCCTCAAAAACTTGCAGTTATAAATCAGTGCAACCATTACTCCTAATGTCCTAATTGATTTTGGAAAACAAGAGAGGGAATCTATCAAGAACGGTATAGATGATACAAATTTGCTTTCAGAAGAAAATATTTGTTAAAAAAACCCCGTAACTTTAGCAGACAAGAGGAGAATGAGTTTAAAGTTAATACTTTCCATACCAGAGAGAAAATATTTGGTCAAGTTCATCAAAATCCCCTCTATCATCACAGCCAGGGCAGGCCGGTAACTCAGCCAACAGCACAGAAGGGACTGATAGGACTGGCAGCACGAGCAGCCACTCGTGGCTGCCCAGTTCAGATGCCTGGACACTCCTTTACAGCCGGGTGCACTGGGGGTAGCGCGTAGTGCACAGCCAGGGTTTGGGGGTTTGGGTTTGCTTTGGGTTTACAGTGAGGTAGCTTAATTGTAACCCCAAAACAGCCTGACCCTGAATCAGACAATCACCCTGAGAACAAAAGAAAGATGCCAGTCTAGACAGAAAGCTCCTTCATCAAATGAAAACTGCCTCATGAGGAAGTGATCATAAGCAGTTGTCTCAGACTTAGAATTTAAGGTTTTCCTTTCTAAACTACACACACAAAATGAAAAAAATATTGTCTTTTGCTTGAGTGCAGCACAGTTTTTACGACTGGCTTGCTAAAGGGATGGACTGTAGTTTGCCCGAGTCAGAAAATGGAACAAGCAGCACAGCAAGAGACACCGCAACTTGTGTTATAGTTCATATTGTTCGGTTTGAAAAGCCAGTCGGTCCTTGTAGCTCTGATTGTTGGACAGCTAGAGCTGGCAAAAAATGTTCTTGTAAACTAGCCCAACACCAAGGCTTTGAGAGGCAGAAATCATTTTTGGTGATCACTTCCAGTCAGGGAAAGAGGAGGCATTTGTGAAGTAAGCCTCAATTTTCTCTGCTCTGGAGGGCCAGAGGAACACCTGGATGAGCTGACCAGTCTGGCACTTGGTGTAGTGTCCACCGTGGAGATTCCTATGACCTGCCTCTCATGAAGTCGTTTGGTGGCTCCGGCTTCCATGGGAGGTGAGGAAGGTCTGCCCCCACCAGTCAGCTCTGCTCCATGGGCTCTGCTCAGCACTCTGCGTGTTGAATTCCTGTCCTGTGGCTCTGGAAGTGGCTCTGGCCACGTGGCCAACACCAGCTTGCTCCCGCAGTCCTTCCTTCTCCCAACATTTCACAACACTTTGGTTTCCTTTTTCTTCACCACTTCCTCTATCAAAGCTATCAGACTAGGGTCTCAAACTAGGGACAAGTAGCTAGAGATGCTAGAGATGAACAGAGAGAGTAAGCAAGCACTCACAAATGCTTCTGCAGGGGTGGACATTGAAAAGCATAATAAAGACTCCCCCTACCCATGAGGAGTAAAGAGAGAACCCGGGCGACATTTTAGGACTTTGGGGCCTGGTGACATATGGTCAGGATTGGGAGCAGCTTGCAGACTGTGCTCATGTGAGAGCTGTGAGGAGAGTATGGGGCAAGCAAGGGGGACACAAAGTCCCCCCAGTGGTATATTGTTGTCTGGGGCATTCCCTTGGCTGGAATTTAACCTCAGGAACAGAAGGCTGGGCCTCTGAAAGAGCCCTCAGCAAACATCTGTACAGTGCTATAGTGCTGGCAGCCACAAGGCCACAGGAGATGGGCAGAGGGTGGAAAGCAGTGGGCTGGGACACCCATCACTGGTATCAGTCCAGACAAGCACTGGGTTGCCCACCCTGCCTGGTTTGACACGAAAGTGCAGCTGTGCATCCAGGATTCCTGAGCATCGGACCAAGGCCTGAGGGCAGCAGAGCACTGAGATGTCACACAAAGAGCACAGCTCAGACATTCCTCACTCCACTGCAGCCTCCCACCGGTGAGCGCGGAAGAGTTTGTCTGAGCAAGAACTAAGTTAAGGACCTTGAGATTTGTCTTGTTAAATTCCAGCCCTTTGAAGTAGTTCAGAGCTGTCAGAGTCAACTGTGTTATTTTGGATTTTAACTTCCTGAGGAATCGTTCAAAACCCTTAAGAACTCTTTGTGAAAATGCTCAGCCCAAGGAGTTGTAATTCCTTTGCATTTTGCTCTATGGAAATCTTGCTGGAACTGCTTAACTACAGAAGGCTGATTGCTGCATATCTTGAATTTCAGACAAATCATGAGATGTTAAAATTGGGACTCGGTGTGATAATGATGACTCTGCCCACTTGATTCACCATAGGCTTCAAGTACTGTAGTTATTCTCTCAGCATTAAAGGAAAAGCAGCTTTCTCCCCCGCTACATTCCAGAAAGCAGGAGAATGAAACCTAACCAGCTTGAAACCATTCAGACTAAAATGCAAAATGATGATTTTGGCAGCAAGTGGGTATGTACAGTGGATAAAGTGCAGGAAATTAAGAGCCAAGTGCAGAAATATACATTAACTGAAAACCAGAGTAAAGCACCTGGCTATGTAGCATGTTTAGAAAAATTAAAAGCTGTTTAAAATGAAGGAAAAAATTCTTTTTTTATTATTATTTCATACATCTATATGTGTGTATGTGAAATGCCAACAGTAATGAAAGGGGTACATAAGTTACTTTTGTCAGAAGAATAAGGAAAAAAGAAAAAAAGCATTTAAAATACCGTCAGTATATAATTAATCTGAACTACTCTGATTAATAATTATTGTTATTGTAGTTATTATTGATAAATGTTAGCACTAGACTTCAATGGCTGAGCTCCTAAGAATTCAGATTAACTGAAATGCATCTAATTTGCCTGCATGTAGCTATAGCCATTTTTATTAACCAATATTTCTTCTCTAATACTGCTGGTTAACATTGCTCTCTTGCTCCATGTAATATGAATAATTTCTGTTCTACTTAAAAATACTGAAGAGTCATGAATCTATTCTTGCCTCTGTCCCATAATTTCAGTTGACTTCAGCAAAGTTAATTTTCTCTCCATCCCTATCTTCGTGACATAGGGTAACCAGGCCTCCTGAGTTCATAGGGGACAATCCTTATTGCTGGCTCTGGTGGAAGAAAGGGGAATATATTGCTGGAAATCCCCTCAGAAAACATCTCTGATGGACTGGATTAAAGGAACAGACAACACTATGAGATTGAAGTGGGGCAATGAGCTCAAGCATAGGAGGATGGATGGTATGTAGGTATTTTTCTGGCATATTTCAGTTTTGTAGAAGGATGTTCAGTGAAAAGCTAAATAGTTTTCCAAAAGAAGAGAGGATAAACTTCAAGTAGGAGGTGGGAGATGTGTCCATTTCTGACTGCTTACCAGATAGCACTACAACAGAAAATCTGTCCTGGGCAGAGGAATTTCACCTTTCTGAAGAAATCCCTCACCCTGTTTTAAGAACGAAGCACAAACACATCCTTCAGAAGTGATCCTCTTTAATTTGCAGTACACCTCTACCATGGCACAAAGCCATTTTTATGGCCTTTACCTGTTTCCTTTCTGTATTCACTTTTGGCCCAGCTGTAGATTGCGCTCACAGCAAGTGCATGGTGGTGCCAGGATCACGATCCCTGTAGCTGGGTAACTCAGCCAAGCACAGTTCATGCAGTCAGCATGATCTACACCTGGGTGAATGTGAGCAATCTTGCTTGAGTGCAGTCTGAGGCTTGGTACAGTTAGAGTGTGGCCTTCATGAAGATAATTGATCAGCCCGGGGCCTAAGTACAAGCGGAGAACTGGGCCGTCTCAAGGCTTCCCCCAAGTTTTGCCTGTGCTTTAGCCATGACATGAACATAAAGCTTCACACAAGTGTGGGCTCCAGATTAGTCTGCAACATTAAACACAGAGGTTAAGTTGAAAAGGTATTTTCAGATGGCCAGTTATTCCCAGTGCTGTGATTCTGCATGGATTGTATATTATCTTGGCCAGAGATAACATTTTCCTATATGATACAGTTAAATCAACTCCGAGGTGTGAAATGAAACAAGGCAAAATCTATCACATTTCCCTCAAACTTTAACAAATCTTTTTTCATTCTCAGAGACGGAAATCTTTTTTTTTAAAGGAATCCATTCTAGGTCAGAACACAGCTGCTTCTATTACTTGTTTTGCTATGTTCTTAATCTGCAGATGAGGAAGCTAGGTGGTACCTAGTAACTTGCATTCCTTCATTATCCACATGCAAAACTATATTATTTCATAGCTATCTCTGTATATTTTTATGCATTTTGTTTATACTTTCAGATAAGTGCAAATGGGTAAAGTCAAAATGAAGACATATTCATTGTACTTTTATGCTCACATCCTTCTGCAAGATGTAAAAGAATCCTGCGTTTTGTCCATAGTGGTTTGTTTTCAGAACTTATTTCTCCTTGGTTTGTCTATAGAGAAGATAAACCTTCCATTAAACTGAAAATCAGTTGGCTTTGACCTATTTGTGCTTAGAGTTCTTTTTTCATTGCTGTCCTAAAAAGTCTTCCATCTACTTGAGTCAAACATTAGTTTACTCCCAGTGTAGTTATTTTAAAGTGCCTGATGTTAAAATTTATGATACTAAAATGACAACAAATCTCTTGTCAGTCTCTACTTGTTGCCAAAACAGATTTTTGTCTGCAATCAGTGAAGTCAAACAAGAAAAACTTTGCTTCCTGCAGACAGAGCCTACAGCTATTACAGACAATTCAATTTAGGGTCTCCATTAATGTCTTAGCTAACTAATTCTTGAATGTGTGTAGCAATGGTGTCTTGACCACATCCCTTGGAAGTGACTCCAGCTACCCAATTCTTTCTTCTAAGAACATTATTCTCCTCCGCTGTTGCAAGTTCTGATCTAATTTCCCCCACTTGATCTAATTTCCTTCTGCATGTAGAATTATCATTTACAGAAAATACATATTTTCAGATCCAAAGATCAGATGAAATACTATAACAATTGATCTTAATGTATGCAATTCTTTGTAATGTATATTATTACTTATTTTGGTTTCCACCCTTTTATTAAAACAGCTTATTGAATGAGAAAGTGTAAGTTCAGGAACTAATGATATATTTTGAACTGTATTCTTCTGGATGGAGAATTGTTTTAAGTTGTAAAACAAGATAAAAAAACTTTATGCTACAGCTGTGAGATTCCATAATGCACTTTAAAGTGCCTTTTAAAATGTACTGAAATTATGAAATTTTTTTTAAAGCATGTGAGATTTTGGTTGTTCGATTCCCAAATTTCATACCCCTTTCTTTGGTTTCTACCATTAAGTGTTGTATGGCAGGAAGATAAATAGTTGCAAGAAAGAGCAAATCTCAAACACCACCCATTCTTCATATGCACCCAAAGTGTTCTTTTCCTTCAGCAGTGGAAAGCTAACAGCCTATTTATCTTTGAAGACAATCCTATTATTTATACAGTATTTATCAAGTCTTCACTGTATTTTGAATTACAGGGATGTTTAACTCTTCACAGTGCTTGAAATACACAAGGGAAAATGATTACAAAGGCAACTTCAATGCATAACAACTAATTCTTCCTAGAATAAAAAAAGTTCAATAAGCATCCATCATACAATATTGTCTCATTTTGGTTTGGTTTGATTGATTTAGCTAACAAGAGGAGGAGCAACTGGATAACTTTTCAGATTCTTCCTCCAGAAGAGAAAGCAATTGAATCTGGAACTTTTGCTCCAAGGTTTGTGTCTATCAATCATCTGTTCCTATTTCTCACTGCCTAACTGTGGTATGACTGCCCATTTAGTGGAGGTCTAACAGTTTCTGAAACAAGCAAACATGATTAGTACATAATCACGGTTTTACCTCTACTCCCCTCTGAGCCCTACTCTAATAATCAACGTATAGGTAACGAATCAATCATAAGAGATAATGAATGAGTCAAGTCTTCAGCTGTGGTGGGAGAAAAACCACAAATGGAAGTGATACACTGTTAGAAGAGGGTAACAAAAGAGGGGAAGAAGCTTCCATTACAGTGCATAAAAGCAAACTGGCAGCCCATGGACCAGTCTAGTCAATTTATGTCAGATGACAATCTGCTTGAGCAGAGACATAATCTATGTCAAAGGTTGCAATTACCCAAGCTAAGCATGTTGCTTCTTCTCACTGTAGTAATATCAGATGACTTGGAGCTGTAAAGGCACATCCCAGTTCATCTTATTTTTTTGGAAACAAGACCAAAAAAAAGGGAAAAACATAGGATGATGGTATTCAGTCTGAACTTTTGCAGACAAGTCTCTCATCCCACAGTAAAAGAATTTAGGAAAGTGTAAGACAGGAATAAGGGCCCAAATCACCTTAGCTATAATAACCTGTATATGTTAATCAGAAGAATAAAACAAGGACAACCACAGCTGCTACAGCTGCCATCTAAACCTCATTACTGTGCTATAATATCACCTGGAGTAACTTGTTTATTTCAGCTCCACAGCCAGGGCTAACACTGGGGAACTAATCAAGGACTTCTGAACCTAACTGCCTATCTCTGTGGCTACAGTAATATCTATAAATATGATAGTACTCAACCAGTACCTCTGTGAATTGCAGGATATCATCTATTATACCCTGACCAATAACAGTTCACACAGGATTATGGGGAGTTATTGCCAGTGCATTGCTCCCTGGTCTAGTTTACCCAGAATTACTATAACAAAGTAAGCAGAATTTAGGAGATCTGGATTCTCACTGTTTTGCATTCCTACTGCATTTTTTATTTAAGGAATTCAAAGTGTACACTGCTTAACTAATTCAACCTTACAGTGCCCCTGAGGTGCAGCCAAACAAGTTTAGGTAAATTTTACAGATGTAGAAACAAAATCTAATATTTTTACCAAAGAAGTTAGTTACAGTCTTTTACAAGTGAAATCTGGCTCAGAAGGGGATAGGAGATGGAACCTACAAATACATTTCAGTACTCATTGACTTTGGGAGAGCCTGGACAATTTACACCAGCTGTGTATATAACCTTCCAAATCCTTGCCACTTATTGTCAAAAGCCCTGCAACAACCTCTTCCTAACAAGCAAAAAAGTGGAAAGTCTAGCAAGCTATTTTCTATGCCTGCATTAGAGGAAAGTGTTGGCAGAATCAGCTTGTTCCTGTAGATTTGTTCTTTGGAGCAAAATGGTCAGACAAGTAGTTAAGTTCTCACTTTTTTCCCTTGCCAAAATCAAATGCATCATAGCACACCTGAGTTTCCTGAGAATGACTAAATTTGTCTTTTTTATCGTGCACCTGAGATACGGTGTGACGTATTTTACTGCAGAAGCAAGTGAGGTACCAGCATTTTTTTTCTTTATTCTCCTCCAAATAGCTGATCTATGGTACAAACCTCCATGTCACAGGAATGAAAGAAACATGCGCTATTGCTTTACCCTTTGACTGTATTGTGCCTGCACAGGTTAAAGGAGCCAAACGTAAAAGACAAACAGAGAGCTATTTTATGATAAAAGATCCCAATAAATATATTAGGCAAAAATATCTTTTTAAATGGATCCCATCCGGTTCTCTAAGATAATATCGTAACATGCAGTGAGGAGGGGCTCTGTCAATTGGAAAGATAATATTAAATAGAGCAAAACAGTAAGGCTATTTCCTTCAGTAATAAAAAGAAAAAACAAGTTTCACCTTTTCTGAGCACTTTGGGTACTTCAGCATGTGTTCTTTTTGGGGATTCTTTGCAACATATCATTGTGTAGAACAGCAAATTGGGGGGCTGTCATTTTCATCACAAACACATCATTTTACTGGAGGAAAATAGGGAACCTGGATGTAGCACTGTGCAGTAGCTTTCTTGCGTATTAGTGTCTAACCTCATAAACCCTTAGTGGCTAGCAAAACTTTAAAGATGACAGTTCAGGAAAATGATTCCTGCCTGGTACAGTATACTGAGTGAAAATCTGTAAGAACATTTGGGTTTACAAGCCAGGGATATCTGCTAAGGCTGTCTTTGAAAGTGAGCAGGTATCTTGCTATGTTTTAATTTTATTATCCTCTTTTTGGTAATCCTTGTCCTATTTCAACCTGAGCATGTAGACCAGGAGAGGTGGCAGAAAGCTGAAAAACAGTATAGTACTGTCAAGCTGTCATCAGATGACCTTCAATGTACCTTCCTGCTTTTCAATATACCATGCCATACTGCAAAAAAACCTCTTCTTTTGCCTTCTCTTTGTCCAGTGGGTTCCATCCTCTCTTTTAAGTGAGGAGTCTGGACAGACTGATTTATCCATCTCCACATTACATTCCATTTTTTCCAGACCTGGATACAATTTGGACTTTAACATAGCATAAGCAGCTAATAGCTCATGCAGGGTTAAATCCTCTCCAAACCCATAGGTAATGTGTGACTAGACAAACACCTCATGTTTGTTGAAGTGAAACATTATTCTGCAGCTTCTCAAAGTCATGGGTGATTTTCTACACTGTCAATCTAAGCTGGGCTTTAATATGATAAAGAGCTCTGAAACTGCACTCCTATCACAGGTTGAACACACTATCAAAATCATTTTGATCCACTTCCCCTATCTCATAAACAGCTGGCATTTGGCATGGCTGAGTGGATGGAGGCATTTCTGAACTGACTTTAATGACCTCGTAGTACATCTGCAATAGATGAAACTTAGCAGTTAATCATGATTGAAGCTGGCACCTGAAACAAAATTCTCACCTCAGCTTTGTGTTATGGTTGCAGAAATATCTTCTAGAGGTTCAATTTGGAAGCATTTCTGCTCTAATCTCAAAGGAGTGCTAGCACCATAAAATAATTTTTTTGGAATAAATTGATTTACAAATAGTCTGTGCTGTATTTGGGTAGTTCAGGCTCACTGTTCCTATTAGTGTTTTCCTGAGAAGCTCAGCTTCGAGCTCTACAGGTGCCCTTCCTCCTAGTATTTTTCTTGGATTTTAATTGTATTGGAGAGATCAAATTGCACTAATTGAAGGTAACCCTCAGCAGCTGAGCCATTGCATTAGGATGGCATCACTACAAAGAGCCAGGGACAGAGAGGGCTGGTGCCACTTATTTTGTTTTTTGACCTCAAAGACAGTGATTTTTCGGGGTAATTTTTGTTTTCTAAGTGCATTTGTTTTTGTGACTTAAGAATATTCCTTCAAATTATACTATTTTTAATAATAGCTATGCCAAATTAAAAGCACTGCCATGACAATACATATATCCATATTCAGAAATTAGATCTTATCATTGCTTTACCTGATATTAAACCTGTCATATTAGCAAGTCTTCCATAACATTTTCCATGTGCAGTTGTCCATCTTCAACTGAGGAAGCAATAGCCTATCCTTATTGCTATGATAACCTCTACTAATATACACTCTACATTGCCCAAACTGATGAACACTTCATAAATGTTCATTGCACATTCTGGACATTACAGACATAAAATCACTTTGTCTTTGTTGGAGAAGTCTCTGTCAGTTACCATAATCATTTACCACTTTCCAAAAATTTGTTCAGAAATATCCTTTGCAATTTTAAGACTTGTGATTACCATTATCTCATTTTCAATAACTCAACTTGTGAATCTCTTTTGGCTCCTTTACAGACATTTTGAAATATCAGGATCATACTCTGCCAGTAAAGAAAACTTCTCACATAAACATATTTTCAACTTATTCACTATACTGGACTCATGTTGCATGTTTTGGGGAAAAGAATGTACATTGTTTTCATTGTAATTTTAATCTGTTTTCCTACTTTTTTCTGAAAATGCAATATACCCTCAAAGTAGTTTGTTACATTTTGAAAAATACCAACTGTTTCATGATGGCATTAAAAAACACTCCTTCAAGCAGGGCAAAAAAATAACCACAAAAAGTTGAGGGATGGAAAAACCTTCATAGCAAAAAAAGAGTTTAAAGTTATTTGAGAAAAGGAAAAACAGTAACCTGACAAACTGTGCTCTCATTGCCAGAAAATACTGAATACCTAAAAGGCTTTTATGTTAATGGAGGAAAACATAAGACTAACGCATAGCTGGAAGCAGAAATGAGAGAAATTCACATGGGAGAAAGGTGAATTTTTTAATAGTAAGACCAGATAACTTCCATAAGGACCAAGGCATTTCCCTCCCAATGTCTCCACATCAGACCTGTGTGCCTTGCTGGTTTGTTTCTTTTTTATGTTTGGAATCTACTAATTATGCTTCAATCCCATATTACTGAGCTCAGTACAGAT
>WEIT01036302.1:12903-29917 GCA_013389985.1 Dryoscopus gambensis | reverse complement strand
AATTGTACTGCTGAGAGCACAGGGCTCCAGGTTTTCTGTTTTAAGGCCACTCCATAAAGTTAAAGGTGGAATTTCTTTAAATCGTATAAAGCTCAATAGGGTCAAAAATACATAGAAAAACTATATACTATATGCAGTTGAAGGCATTCCTTGGTGCAGGGCCTCTGGGCAATGCTATCTTCTAAGGAGGAATCAAAATTACCCCAAATCATCACCCAGTGTCACTGTTTCAAGAAAAGGAATCATGTAGCTCAGCACATTTCAACTACAAGTGCTTAGTACATCTCCTTCTTTGAAAAATACTCTTTGCACGCTAATGAGAGCTTAGGCTATGCACAACAGCACTTATTATAACCATATCTCCTTCTTTCAGGATTTAGCACAACATCCAGGACTTTGAATTTTCTGCCACAGATAAGTCTAAACAAGCCACAGCAGAGTTATGAGGACACTGTGACACTGAAATCCCAGCATGGGTGAAAATTAGGCTTAAACAAATTTGTCCACAGGATTGCTGTTCAGTGCATGCCTTCAGATTCAGGGTAGGCATTGGCGATACCAAGTGTATTCAGGGATTTACTAACTTTTAGTCAGCTCCAATATAAGTGATTCGTTGTGAGTAAATGTATTTGATTGCCATGTCTCATCCCATAAGCTAATGCTCCTTCCATAACTTCTGGTTGCACCCCTGACCCCATAATCTTTAATTTAATCTTGCTTCTCTTCAGTTTTCAATATGCTACTCTCTCACTGTATGGTATCCTCACCCTCCTCTACAACTTCTTAATTCAGATCGTAAGAAAATATTGTTCACCTTTTAAAATTAATGAATAGCTAATCATCACCAAAACTTTCGTTAACTTGAGTAAGAGCAGGATGTCTTAGGTAGTATCCACACACTCCATACAAGTGCAATTTTCCAGACTACCCACAAGGAATGCCTAGTGTTTTATGAATTCATTTTCCCTTTCTCTCTCCAGAATAAGCAGAATGGGTGTTGGGAAATATTTGACATCTTTTCCTCACTAATTTGTCTGCATTATGATGCAATAGTGACCTTGAGTGACAATATAAAACTATACCTCATTTCTCCTCTCAAAAGAAGCATGCCTGCTTTGTTAAATGAACAAAGGCTGGAAATACTATGTTAAAAAATAAAAAAGTTTCGCTTTGGGTAGCATTACTTAAAAAATCATAATGGTTCTGTGTGAGATCTACTGACTGTAATCAGGAGAAAAGAAGATTAAGCACTAGGATTGTGAAGTGTGACATTTTAAAGAATTACATTTCTCATTTCCAAAAACAAATTCACACCAAAATTAAATTATATACACTCTAAAAGAAATTATCATAGAAGAGAAAAAATTCAAAATTACTATCTAACAGTTTCCATGTGTTTCCTTTCCATTCTTTATATTAATACATTGTCAAGAAAAATACATAAATGTTATAATTATTTCCTCAAAAAAAACCCCAACATTGTGGAAAATACATTGCTATCTACAAGTTTCCAACATCATTGACTTAATATATATAAAATCTCATAGCACAGTCCGGACTCCATGGCTGACATTATAGTTTTATTCAGGTTCTGATACCTGCTTATCATAAAATCAGAAGTTAGCAGAGAAAATAGCTGGGATCAATGTAATTTCTATTTTCAGCCAAGTGTGATTATATTCAGTTTACCCTTCCTGTGTGCTGCAAAGTGGTATGAACCAACATAACTGACTTTGCAAATTGTGCCTTTGTTGTCTTTGCCTTTTAGGTTCTTGTCTGGTAGGAATGAAGACATCAGGAAGAGGTTCTGCATCCTCAGGCACTGAAGAGGTTCCCTGGGGAAGCAGTCACAGCACCAAGACAGTCAGAGTTCAAGCAGTGTTTGGACAAAACTCTCAGGCACATGGTGTGATGCCTAGGGTGTCCTGTGCAGGGCCAGGAGCTGGACTTTGAGGATCCTTCTGGGTCCCTCCCAACTCAGCATATCTTGTGATTCCAGTCCTCCCTTCTGGGAAAAGATTTAGTGGTTGAAGAGGCCATACCAGATCTGGGTGGCAACAGGCTGAACTAAAAATGACAGCCATACTCTTGAGCAAGGTTGTGACTCAAACATCTCCCTGTGTCATCTTGTCTGACAAACCCAGCAGAAATGGATCATTGCGCAAAGACGGACTGAAAGTGTCACCATTTGAGCAGACGCTCTCTGTAAACTGGAAGCATAAGGTGCGCATTGCACATTTCATACAACCCTCTTCTGTTCTTCTAAGGAGCACTGCAGACACAGTTTTGTCATCTGTATATCTCTTTCCAATTAGGGTCTACACAGGCAGTAACAGTAGCCCTGGCCTAGGGTCAAAGCCAACACTGCAGTTCGCAGCCTCCTGCAGCAAGTTAAGCCAGGGCCTTTAAATTCAATGGTCTCTAGATTCCTTGTTGCTTTCAGTCATTTTCTTGAAGATCCTCTGGATGAGACAGAAAACCAGGGAGTCTAGATAAACAAATACCTCCACTGAATTGTTTTCTAATGCAGTCAATAGTTTGAGTGAAAATGCCTTTTTTTCCCCCTGTATTCCACCGGATACCTGGCTGTTATAGAAAGAATAGAATGCATGCCTACCTAAAATTCAAATCATTACACAAGTATTTCAGTGGGCAAGATAGCTTTGAGTGCATTTTATGTGACTATTTAATGCAGTACTGTGCTGTTCGTCCTGAGCATATGCTGAATAAAATACAAAAAGCTCTATCTTCAAGGTGTTAAAAGGAAATAAATTCTTAGTGCTATTGCTTGTAACAGGAACCAAATTTTAGTTTCCTGAGATGAATGTCTCTCAAAAACCTCGTCAACCATGACTAGAAAACAAGGTCATTATTTCTACTCTTCTAATTCTGATTTTGAACGGTACTATTACTTTTAAGCTACAGGAAACAAAACTTCACACTTTGTTTATTCTGTTGAATGGTTTGAAGGTACAAATTACCTTCCCTGCATATTTAGTGAAAAAATTTTTCTTTGGCTGAAAAAAGGACAGAGGTGAATTTGAGAGACATCTATTTTCCTGATAGTGACACAAAATAATTATTATTCAAGTATTTTAAAAATATTCATATGCAAATATTTTCATTCTTAAAAATGAAAATGGGAAGCTTCAAATGTAAATCCAAAATCTAACTAGGGAGAATTTTTCAAGCAAATTTTCTATTCCAACATGAAAAAGGCATATTTCCTTTAAAACAATTAATTTATAATACTAGCATCCCATCAAGATTAAAACAGAAATGTTAAGCTAGAATTTAGTCTTGATTCATAAAGCTGAACATGACAATTCATTAAATTACTTGTGTGTAATTCAGATTTAATTTGTCAGAGATGAAATACTTCAGGCTTTCATCTGACCTCAGCTTTGTAAGAGTGGGACGCTTAGCACAGGCAGTCCATCTCAGCTCCTTTGGTATTCACTAGAGTGGTATTGAAAGCACATACATTTTTTGCAAGAAAACAGAGAACCTACTTTTTATTTCCAATCACTAGAGTTTCTTATGCATGCCATAGGGTCTGAATCAAGACCTAAATTAACATGATGGATTTTTTCTCCTTTTTTTCTTTTCTTGGGTAACTTATCTAAATAACCAATACTGAATTCCAAGGGGGCATGTAAAATTAACTTTCATTTTCACGAGTATTTGTGCTAGCAAGCATAGGGTTTCAAAAATTTCCCGATGTAACCAGGGAATAATTACTTCACAGTCTTACAGTGAGGAAGTCTACAGCTTCACAATCAGAAGCTGTAATATTTCCAAAATACCGTTACATTTATCAGAATTTTTTTTCTGCTTTTACTGTGTCCAATCACTATATAAAGTCATAGGGAAACCATGTTGCAGTAATATCACATAGATGAACTCCTCCCAGGTGGCCTGGATATGCACTTTCAAATTCTGCAGCAGCCAAAGGGAGCTAGCGGGATCCTGTGCCTCAAAGCCTGAGATCGAAACTGGTGCGATTTTTAAAACACCATTGACAAGAAAAGGCTAAATATTGAACTATAAACACTGGAAAAATTCAGAAATAGCTAAGAAATCAAAATGAAGTTCGCACATACCTGTTGCCATCACAAATAAGGAAAAGAGACCATGCTATGCTTATTGCTTGCTATTGCAACCATTATTATTAGATTCTGAATTACTACTAGATTCTAAAGTCTTTGGACAACGTTTTGCCTCCTGCTCTACTATTTTACTTATAGTTTTCACTTATTATCCTGTCAGACTTGTACTGACATTCCCCGGAATAGGAAGAATAAAATATCAGGAAAAAGCCTTTGCTTCCTAAGCTTGAAGAGAAACTTGAAGTCCATCTTTTTGTTTATTTAACAATAGAACAATTTTCCTCTGAAAAATGAACTAAACCTTCAAATCCAGGTGTTTGTCAGTATCTGTTTCTCTTTAATATCAGTTTAATATCCAAAGACTCAGCAGACCTTTTTAATAAGATTTCAGTGCTCCCAGAAATTGAAACCTTCTTTTTTTTACTCCAATTTTTACTCCAATTTACTCCAATTGCTACTCCAATAGCAAATTACTCCACTGAGGCAGAACTGCATTTTCCCTGTAGCACCAGGTTCCTGACAGAATCACAGAATCAACTAGTTTGGAAAAGACCTTTGAGATCATCAAGTCCCACCTAACAACCCCATGTCAACCAGACCATGGCACTGAGTGCCACATTCAGTCTTTTCTTAAACACCTCTAGAGACAGTTTCTTATATCACCTCCCTGGGCAGCCCATTCCAATGTCTAATCACCCTTACTGTGAAGAACTTTTTCCTAATGTCTAACTTAAACCTTCCCTAGAACAGCTTAACACTGTGTCCTCTTTCCTGTGTCTGGTTTCCTGGGAGAACAGGCTGACCCCCACCTGGCTACAGCCTCTTTAAGCACAGTTGTAGGGAGAAATAAGATCTTCCCTGAGCCTCCCTTTCTTCAGTCTAAACAATCCTAGATCCCTCAGCTGCTCCTCATAGGGCTTGTGTTCTAGACCCTTCACCAGCCTTATAGCCCTTCTCTGGACATTCTCCAGCATCTCAACATCCTTCCTAAACCAAGGGGCCCAGAACTGGACACACTACTCAAGGTGCAGCCTAATCAGTACTGAGCACACAGGAAGAATGACTTCCCTGCTCCTGCTGGCCACACTATTCCTGATACAAGCCAGGATGCCATTGGCCTTGTTGGCCATGCGGGCACATGCTGGCTCATATTCAGTCTGCTGCCAATCAGTACCCCCAGGTCCCTTTCTGCCCATTGCTGGACAGCCACTCTGTCCTCAGACTGTAGCACAGCAGGGGATTGTTGTGCGCAGGACTCGGCATTGTTGGATTCAGCCCATCTATCCAGCCTGTCCAGGTCCCTCTGCAGAGCCCTCCTACCCTCCAGCCAATCAACACTCCTCCCCAAGTTGGTGTTATCTGCAAATCTGCTAATGGTAGACTCAATCCCCTCCTGCGGATCATCAGTAAAGGTATTAAACTGAACTGGCCCCAGCACTGATCCCTGGGGGACACCACTGGTGACTGGCTGCCAGCTGGATGTGGCACCATTCACCACCACTCTCTGGGCCTGACTACCCAGCCAGGTCTTAACGCAGCAAAGTGTGCATCTGTGCAACATGTATGTGGGCTGACAGATTTTCCAGGTGTGTTCTATGGGGGATGGCATTGAAGGCTTTGCTGAAGTCCAGGTAGACAACATCCACAGGCTTCCCCCCACCCACCAGGCAGGTCACCTGGTCATAAAAGGAGATCAGGTTGGTCAGGCAGGACCTGGCAGAAACATGTCCACAGTGACTTGGATCTGAAAGCTGGGCAGCACAGAGCAGGTAGCTGCTGGGGAAACCCTTCGCTTGCTGGATCTGAGTCACTACTCAGCATGTCCCAACACAAATCAATGTAGGTCCCTTCTGAACAGCACACAGCACAGCTCAAAGCAAGCCATACACACTTTGCTAAAGTAAAAGGTCTTCTGGATGGTCATTAACTTACCTTTGTTCAACAGTGAACACTGAACTTTCTTCAGTGTATTAAATGATCAATATGCTTTCAAGCACAGTGGTCATTTTTGCACGCTGTTCTCTCCAATTAACAAATTTCTATGTATCGCTGTGCTTCTGTAGCATATTGCCATGCTTCTGACCAGGCACTGTTATCCCCAGAGCATGCTGTCTTGTCTTCCCTTACAGAGGAGAGAGCCCTGCTCTGTGGCTACTCACACAGCTTGCACATCTCTGCACTGCACAGACTTGATCTCACCCACATCACCACTTTCATACACCAAAATCCAAGAACAGGGACTCTCTATCACAACTGCAGCACAATTGCAGCTCTGCCTCATTCTCTGAAACAATTCCCAGGTCTATTCAGATTACAATCATATCCCTGCCAAGCTGAATCAGCTAATCAATCCCCAGCACAGCCCTAGCTAAGGCACTCACTGCACTCCTGTATCCAGGAAGCTCTCTATGCCTAATGCCACCTCTGGAGAAGCACAGTCTGTACTTTCATTAATTTCCTGAGTTTCTATTGCCAACTTCAATCTCTTGGAAAAGCACAAGGCAACCTTAAAATTGAATTGAAAATGTGGGTTTTTTTGTAATATATTACTGAGTTATTCCTCAGTATGGAGGATGGCAGGACTGAAAGTGCTTTCAAATGAAAGTGTCAAGTTTTTTGTCAACTGCATAATATGCAGTGCACACAGCTTCAAGGGCAGAAGAAGGGCTGATTTCTTGGGGATGCACATCCTGTGATTTCAGTGGGAATTGTGAGCAGTCATTCAACATATCTGAAAAGTATTAAACCTTCTAAAAGAGCAAAAGCTGTTTTCTGATCCTACAGCTGATGTATCTTATCCTCCTTTTCTTTCCGCAGCGAGCTAAAAGGGACTTCTCACCCTTTTCTGCTTGAGTAGAGAAAGTATCAACCTTTCAAAACCTGCTTGTGACTAACACAGAATATGATATAAGGTCTGTCCCCCGACAGCTTCTGCCCTATTGAAGTGTCCTTTGCAGAAGGCACTGGAAGAGAGGAGAAAGTTGCAGGCAAGAGTCTGCTCTGCTGAGCTCTGTTACTTTATCTCAGATCACAGCCTCTGTATCACAGGAGCTGCTTCCCAAGCTTTTGGCCTCTTGACAAGTCCTATTCTGTAATGTACACTAAATGAGTGCAGGTTTCCTGATAGTAACAGCCTTTTCTAGGAATTAGGGCTGAGGCTATCAAAGTTATAATTCTTCACTTAGAGAAATTTGATAAGAATAATATTTTGGTCAGGTCTGGTCAGAGCTGATTTGCAGTCCTAAGTGCTGCAGGCAAAAATCAATTTAGATAATCTAACTCACCAGCAATGAAACTTGAGACTACATGAAAGTTAATCTAGTCTTGTAGACCAAAATGCAAGATTATGTGTCTGTGTGCATCACTATATGTGGTGTGTAAGCTGTTTTTGTTTAGTTGACTTAAATGTAACCCCCATTTAGATGTATTTTTATGTTTTTGAAATAATTTAATCAAACAAAACCCAGGCCACAGCAATCTGTCTTGTGCTAGGATTTTTTTCTAACGCTGTTCTCCCTTTAAATGTGAGAAAAAATATTTGTGACTGAGGAAATTTTTTAAAAAATATAGTCTTTTAAATATAGATTAGTTAACATGTAGTTTCCAAAATTGGCCAAGTCAGTTTCTTTTCTGCACGTCATTTTCCCCATCTGTAAAAGAGCACTGTCTTCCTCAGTGAAGCATTTTGAAATCCAAGTTAAAAAAACACTGGCAGTAATGGTATTGCCATCAGCTCTGTTTATAGTTTTGTGAAAAAGCAGTTAATTCATCTCATGGGATTTTTCAGAAGCATAATATTTTATCTTACTGGAGAACCATAGAATCAGAGAATGGTTTGATTTGAAAGGGACTTTAAATATATTTGAGTTCAACACCCTACCATGGACAGGGACATTCTTCAATAGATCAGTTTGCTCCAAGCCCAATTCACCTTGAACACTTGTAGGGACTGGCCATCCACAGCTTCTCTGGGCAACCTGTTCCAGTGCCTCATCATCCTCACAGTAAAGAATTTCTTCCTAATATCTAATCTAAATCTGCCCTCTTTCAGTTTAAAGTCATTACCCCTTGCCCTATCAGTACATTCCCCTGTAAAAAGTCCCTCTCTAACTCTCTTGCAGGCTCCCTTTTAGGTACTTGAAGGCTGCTCAAAGGTCTCCCTGGAGCCTTCACTTCTCCAGGCTGAACAACCCCAATTCTCTCAGCCTGCCTCCACAGGAGAGCTGCTCCAACCCTATGATCATGTTCACAGCCCTCCTCTGGACTTAGTTCAGCAGGTCTTCAACCAGACCGGTTGCTCAGACCCCTGTCCAACCTGACCTTGAATGGTCAGGGATGGGGAGGTCATACTGTGAACTGCCATCAGAACAAAATTAGGCAACACACTGAAGTACATAAAAATACCGACTGAGTGTCCACACCTTCCTTCAGAAGCTGAAATTCAGACTTTGAATACCTGGCTATAAAAAAGTTAAAGAAAATATTCTGTTGGCTGCAGACACCCTATTCTCATGTACGTTGTTGACTTCAAGGACTTCCTGAATTTGCAATCTTGTAATTTTTAAGATATTTTTTCCATTATTGCTTCTCCAAATGGCATTCATGAGTCAGATGTTATTTCAGAATAAAGTTGGGAACTTTGAACACAGCAAGTGCCTGGAAAGAGGGGACTTCTGAAGCACAGAGCCCATATCAACTGGAGTTGCTGTTTCTTCCTTGCCAGCCCAGCTGCTGTGTGTGAATTCCCACTGTAGCGGGTTCAGTTCGAAACCAGGCAGAAACACCAATTATTTGTACTGGTTTTGTTCGCATCTTTTATCTTCTGTGAGATAAAAATTAGGAGAAATGCAAAGCAGGCTCTAAACTTTAAAGAATATACAGAAGTTTATTAACAGAACCAGAAGTAAAAAGGAATAATAAGAGTCAGAATAAACCTTCAGAACACTTCTCCTCCCGCCCTTTCTTTCCCCTTCCCCTCACTGGGCCCCGTGCAGAACTGGCAGGAGCCTTTGGAGTTTTCTGCAAACAATGCAGCTAGAGTTGAGCTGAGGAGCCAGCAGCGTAAAGGGAAAGAGGCTTTTTATCTCCAGCATAAAGCCTAAAAAATCATGGTGGCTTCAAGGTCAGAGAAAAAGAGAAAGTGAGTCATGTGGGACAGAGCTGAAGATGGTGGTAGGAAAAGGGGACGGAGCGCGTCCAGCGTGAAGCTTAAAAATGCTTTCTCCAGGCAGTGGTAAAAACTGTAATATCACAAACTGTTCTTTCCCTCTTTAATCCATTTAGAAAGACATGGGGGGATCAGAATTTTGTGTGCAGTCTGCAGAAAAAGAAAAGTGGCCACACCAGGTCACTTAGGAGCTATAAGAGACTTTTAAAGGTTTTGTGAAGAAAAGAGCAGTTGCTTCTCACCCTGGAATTTGCTTATCCTTAAAAAAAAGGAAACACCCCATGAGTGGCCCATGATGGCAGTGTGGGAAGACTGCAAGGTTCATGGGAGAGATATTTTTCACAGCAGCGGATTTCCAGGCGGGTCTAGTGCTAGTGTGGAAACCACATGTAGAGCAGAGAAAAAACCTCTTTTCCCCTAAGTGTTGGAGAGACTTTTTTTTTTAAAGTACTGTAAAACTGACCAATGCCATGCTTTGTTATTCCTTGTGCAAGTTGGATAAATGAGAGGGGGTGCTGGAAGAGAGGGGAATTTAGCTTTAATTTCTTATTATTTCATTTTTTACCTTTAATTCTGTTAATAATAAAACTTTCTTTATACTGTAATTGCTCAAGCATGTACCTGTTTTGCCTCACAAATTTCCAGTTTTCCTCAATATAATCCTATTTTCCCTTATAAAATAACAGATTTCTTGGGAGCATGGCACTTAGCCAGCTCAAACCACAACACCCACTCAGACCTAGATCAGCAGTCAGATTTGATGCCATGGATACATAGATATTAATAGAAAGTAGTTGAAAAAAAACTAATGAAAATAAACATCCACTACAATAGAGGCGATGAGCTCCTGCAGTTTAACAGGTCATGGTGATTTCACTATATGAAGACAAAAAGTCTGTGTGAAACTGGTTCCAACTAGTGAACATATAGCCGTGGTGTAATACCTGCTTTAATTTTGAACATTGTCATTAATATTTTGAGGATATCAGTCTTCACTGTGCATACACTGGTTTAAACCTGCTAGTGCAAATATTAACTTCTCCTTCCAGTCCTTGTAGGCATCACAGTCCTATGTGTGTCCTGCAAATGTGTCTTTGGTATATCTGATCATTGCCATGATCTACAAATGTCCTTTTGTGGTGCATGTCATCTGATTATAAACTCTGTGGTCATGATGGCAGGGTTGCCCTGCCTCTGAGAAGAGGAGAGGCACGCTTGAAACAACTGTAAAAGGCAACATGAGCTTGAATCCTGTGGGGAACAGCAACTGGGGGAAAACCCTTCATTCTCAATCAAAAGGGGAAATAAGAAAATGAAAAAGAAGCTGCAACTTTATTTGAGACTTATGGTGCTCCCTGTACTTATCAAGGGTCTTGCTATTCTAGTATGGTACACTAAGTAATAGTGTTTCATTTCATGCCCTTGCTCTTTGTCTCAAGGGCAAGGGATTTTCCTGAGTAATAATGCCATTATTGCAGATCAATTGGTTCTTCTGCCAGATTCTTAATTTTTTTTTTCCTTAGGGCAGGAGGGAGGAGAGGGTGGCAGACAGAAATATTTCTGTCAATTTTATCTTTCCTCTGAAACCTTGATAACTCAACAAAGGTGAAAGAAAACATGATATGAAAAACAGACCTTTATTTGTGTAGTAAAAGGTGAGAGTATGGCAAAATTCAGTGGGTTTTTGCACAGTGAAATCATCCCTGCCTAGGTCTGGTGTTTAGCTTTTGCTGCTGTAATTTATTTATAAGCTGTATTAAATATTTGTAAAGCTTGCTTCTGGTCTTGTGCTTCAAGGCAATAAAGAGAGAAAATGTTTACTCCTCTCATGATTTACCATGAGTGTTGTTTATTTAATTTGGGAAGAGCTTCATTCCACACGTTTCAGTTGTTTGACTTATAGCAGTAGTTTCACAGCTGAAACAGTTCTACTGGAGTGGTATATTTTGCTAAAATAAGTGATTGTGAATGTATAATCTTAGAAATTAGTCTCAAATAGTCTGAAAAGGAGTAATTCAAATGCTTCTGAGCCTGAAGCTTTTCAAATCTCCTGGTTAGTTAGTTGAATGGCTTTGACATACAGAAATCCCCCTCCCACATACATACATGGATCCCCACTCTACCTAAACACCACCTGAGCCCCCTCGCCGCCCTCTTCCCCTCTCTCCCTCCCTGCTTAAGCACCATGCTCTGTTCTGCTATTTCTGTGCTTTACACACTATCACTGCACAGTTTTAGTGCTCATAAGAACACTAATAGTGGCTTGATGCCTGAACAGCCACCTTGCTCTGTCACTCATTTTCAGGACACTCTCCAGGGCAGAGTTTGTTTAGAAGAGTCTTTTTCTTATCAGTCCAGCATTTCTCCCAGTACTAACTAAACCCACCAGACAAAAAACCACTGGGTGATTTGGTTCATGCCAGGCTTATCCTGACAGCTTGGAGGATTTTCTTGGACAGCTGTCACTCACGAGAGTCATGTCTTTCTGTGAAGACCACTGACATCTTTGCCCCGCAGCTGCAGCTCTCAGCATCTGTTGTTTTGCGAAGGCAGCCCCAGTCCCAGGCACTGGGTCCCTCCCTGGGGACCAGGATGTGGGCCAGTATGGGAATAGCCCACGGTCCCAGAGCTGTAGAGAGGAGAAGAATCAGGCAGCAGTCTTGATCCAGCAGAATAGTGAAGTGCTTTATTGTGAAGTCATTGTGAAGTGAAGAAGTGATTTATTTAATTAATTACAAGTTCTTTTATACCTTTTTGTCTCACAGAACAATTGGTCAACACATAGCCGCCTCTTTGGTGTGATAGGCTAAATTCTAAAAACATACTTCTTAAAACATTGGTCTTACTCTATCATAAACAATTTCTCAAGCAAGGCCACAGGTGTTCTAGTTTACAAAGCGTTGCTGATAATTTTTATTAGAACTAAAATTCTCTCACAAGAGAGAAAGAACTGCTTTTAGCAGCATTTGGCATCGACAGGCCAGACTTGATGGGGCCAATGGTTAGGCAGGACAGGGCTGTGGGGAGCTGGAGTCCAAACCTGACTCATTGTTTCTGGGGCAGGTGCTGATGGTTCCAGGGGGCTGACATGGGGTGCTGGGCTGTGGGCAGCTGGGGGAAGCCCTGAGAGGCTATGTATGGACAGGAACATCTGCAAATGCCCTCAGAGTCCTGGCAGCAGGATTTTCCTTTGAGATTGTCTCAGAGTTAAGCACTCCTGAAAGAAGATCTGCCTCCATCAGCTCACATCAGTAATTTGGGCAAAACAGCATTTGCATTTTGAGGCTAGAAGAGTACCAGCTCTGAAGTAAACACAGAACCAGTCCCTTTTCATGTCCAAAAGCAGCAGCATATAGAAGATCCCAAAAGCAAAGGTTCTCTGAAGACAGCATGACAATCCCTGCCCAGCCTGGTCCTGCATTGGCACTCTCTGGCCAAGGTGAGTTTTGTCAGGCCTTTGAGATGGCCATGCACACACACGAGAGCTCAGTGCGTGGGTGCATACAATTAATGTGTCTGCCCTTGGGGATGAAGCCTCAGGCAGGAGTTTGGTCTTAAAGCCCTGGCTTGGGCTTGGGTCCATCTATCCTGCAAACACACAACAGTCTCAAGGAATGAAAGTCCAGGAGGTGGATTGTGGTATTTTTCCATCTTGACATATCAGGAAAAAGTTTGTGCAGTTAGAAATGCTGCTGTGATTTTTTTCATAGACCACAGCATCCTGCGAGACTAATTAGCAAAAGACAGAAATCTCCCTAAAGATTAAGCCAAAAGAAAGATGAAAAGTTCTTCTTTTCTCTGCTTATTTGCAGTGATTCAACTAGAAATTTTGTCAAATGACAGGAAAATACAATAAGGTGAGGATAATCTAGGTACTGCACGAAACCCTGTTAGTGGTAAGTTTGTAGCTAATACTGTAGGTGGGCTTAGCTTTATTGCCTTGAGCCTTTTTCTCTCTATAAACTCTCTCCCTGTATACATGCCTGGAAACATGCCTTTCAAGCCATACTCAGTGCAGCTGCCAGATGAGACCAATATCTGCCCTAGGCTTACACGGCATTACATATTTTTCTTAAGGGGGCTGAAAATATTCTCCCCCTGCTACTCCAAAATGAAACAAGAAGAGCTTTGGTAAAAGATAATAGCCCACAAATATATATGAAAACTATTCTCTATAACATCTGCAGTTCTTTACTCAGTAAAAGATTAAGTTTAAGTTAGCTCAGAAAACAAATTAGAACTTTCCAAAAATAAAGTAGGAACATCTGCAAAACAGCGGAATGCTGTATGGAAACCGCAGGGATAAAGCAACTGCACCACACCTCACAGCAGCATTGACAAAGTACATCATTCACTCTGAAAAAACATCTTTGAGTGCCAGCCTTACTCTCACTATTTCTCTCCTTTCAGGATAAAGAGAAGCACATAGCAAAGGTGACTGTCATCCCCCATGAAAACAGAAGTAGAAGAAGATAATTTACTTTTGCCCACATTCCATTAGATAGCCGTCAAAGGATGTGACCGCTAAAACAAACCATCATAAGGAATGCTCTAGGAGAAAGACAGCAGATAAATCTACTCACAAATTTTCTTAACACTTTCATATCTTACAAGAAACACATAACCAATCAGATTTGGCTTACGATTAAGACAGAAAAAAAAAAAGAAAAATAGCACGGAGTTTCTTAGGAGAAAGAAAAGATGGATGGAATATGATCTAATTGGACTTCAATATTATAGAAATACCAGAAGACAGTGAACTTTGAGGTCTTATTCTCTCAGTCCCCCTTCCTTATTAAGGTCAATATTTGCTGGCAAAAGAGTATGAAGAGACTGAAGAGATTGAATCCACTTCGTACTGAAATATCTTTCCCTCAAAAATAGGTCACAAAAAAAGAAAAAGAAAAAGAATAACCCCGTCCTTTTTTTCCAGAATGCATGACCATTAACATCTATCATTAGCTGTGCTTTTGGCATCAGAGATCTCTACACCACCTTGAAAGTCACTTATTCACTTAGATCCACAAATTAGCTCTACCTCTGGTTCCATATGAGCTCTTGATGACCACTCTCAAAATCTCTCTAAGTCCGATAAAGCAAGGCCTCTTCTTACTGATCTTCAGCACAAAATTGGAAATAGAACCACTGTTATATCTCAAATATAATAAAATTAACACCCACTTTGTCTTATTTTTCTAACTGATTTTAATGGAGTAATGGGTCTTCGTACAAAACAGTAGCCTGACTTCAGATAGGCTCTTGTGTTTGAAACCAAACTCCTTTGCTAATTATGCTTATTATGCTTTGTGCTAATTACATAGAGATGTTGCTCAAAGATATCCCAAAGTTATTAGTTTCAGTAAATATGATTCAGACTTTTTTTACTGACTCTTGCAAATTCCTACCATGGCACACTTGCCCATACTCCCATCTTTTATGACAAACCCAAGAAAACTAAAGTTTTCAACTTCTGTCCTAAGTCAAAGAAAATCTGCTCTCCTTTGTTGCAAGCATCTATCAGCTTTGAAAAATACCTGTTGTAACTTGGACATTATTTTCCTTTGCCCACAGATACATTAACCTTTTTAAGCAAATTTTTCAATCACATTAGCAGATCTTGACCACCTGAATAGGAGCAGAATTACTTCCCAGTTCTATAGTAACTTTGTATTTCACTCCCAGTTTCTCCAAGTCAGATTTTGTTTCAGACTTCTCTACTAGCCATAAAAGTAGTGCTTTTAACAAATATCTAAACCAATCCATTCCCGCAAGGCACATTCTATCCTGTCTCACCGTCTCCTTGTACCCCATAGACCAGTGGCAAATCACTACAAGCTTCCTATAGCACAAGGCCAATGAATGAGATGATTCTAAATTATCGTATTATGTAATCATACATTTTTCCTTAGCTTCTTGGAGGGTGAAGCAATAACAGAGATAACACTTTTTACCTCTTTTTTCTTCATCGCTTCAGTATCTATGTGTGTGTTCTTATCTTCTGTTTGGTTTCTTACTCATATTTTTCTCCTGGTTTGAAAAAGTACTTGTAAATATTTGCAAGAATTATGGAGCATATAGTTTACAGTTAGATCAGAGTTTTACCCTGTGTGGTCAGTTTCCTCTCTCCATAAAAATAGATCAGTTCTTCAACTCCCCATTAATTAGATCCAGGAGCAGAGTAGAATTACCTTCAACCCTTGAACATGGTTCATAGATGTGGATTACTGAACAATGCTCCAAATTCAGGAGAGACTAAAGTATCCAAACAAAGAAGAGATGATGGGGAATTGAGAAATAAATATTTGGGTAAATATCTCTTAATAACAGCTACACTTTAATTTTGATATTGTGTGAAAAACAAGAAAATATGTTCTTATGGTATAGTGTGTGCTCAACTTACTCTGACCAGTTTCACACTCACTTTAGCACATATGGATTAGCTACGAGTGACTTTAACTTGTCTTGCTGGTTAAATCCATAAGGCCAGAGATTTTGTGGCTAACCATTGTGGTGGCTTTGTTTCTCAAAAATAGTATAAGGTAGAGGAACTTCTCTCTAATGGTAATAATAATATTCGGTCCAGAGCTACAGTACTGTATAGGTTGCTTAAGCAATTGCCAGTGAATTCACTGAGAGAAATGAACAGGAGTAAAAAGGAACTACTCAACATAAAGTGAAACACATTTAATTTATACTTTGAAGATTATTTGGCAGCCTCCTAATTTTTCGTTTAGTATTGGTAGCATTTTGTCCCAATGTGGTTGAACACATGAAGCTTACAATACAGCAAAGAGGTACAAAAAGGGAGAGGTAAGGATTTAAGGCTATGTCAGAGGATGATAGAATGTATTGTGCCAAAAGGGGTCATTCCCCACTGTCCTCCGTGCTGAGGCAGCACACATAAATAAATCTAAGGTTTCTGAAAAAATCTATATTCTTTTAAAAAGCTTTAGTGAAGGGGATTATATAATCCATGTACCTGACAGATTGCTATACTAACAGGAATTTATGCCTTTAGAAAATTTTCCTAATATCTGAGATCCAATTCTGTCTATGGGGAAAAGGAGAATGTAGTCTTCCGTGTAACAAATTTGTACATCTTGAAAAATTGTCATCAATCTTCCTTCTTTTAGATTAAATAAAGTTAAATTAAAACATTCCAATATTCTGCCACTTTCTTCTTGACATAATCCTAGGCTAAAGAAATCTATCTGAAACTCAGCACAAAGTACCAGAACTTAGCAAACAGATAAAATATTGACCGGTATTTTGTAGAAAATATTCTTCTTAGTATATTATATCACAAGAGTTGCCTTATTTAAATAGTATCATATTGTAGATCATTGTTGGTTTGTTGTCCTACAAACTCCCACACTTTTCTTATTAAACTGATGCCTAGTCATGTTTTTGAATTTTGTATTTAAGCATCTGATTTCTCCTTTCTGGCTGCAATGATTCACATTCATCTTTTCTGAATTTCATTCCCTTGATTTTGAGCCGGTTTTCAACTTAAAAAGAATAAAAAAACCCTTCAATCCTTGCCTCTAGATTCCCACCCTTCCTAGGCTGGTATCATTTGCAAATTTGATAAGCATGCTTGTTTACCATCTTGCATGCTTTCAGTGAAAATACTAAAGACAACTTGGGCCTGGGCAGAAAAAATTTGTGTCCCAGCTGAGAGTTCTACAAGCGTGACAGTGTGTTCACTAAAGATATGTTTTATCTACTTTTTGTTTCA